>OY998180.1:66344560-66372060 GCA_963921935.1 Galeruca laticollis | reverse complement strand
CTACTACTACTACTACTACTACTACTACTACTACTACTACTACTACTACTACTACTACTACTACTACTACTACTACTACTACTACTACTACTACTACTACTACTACTACTACTACTACTACTACTACTACTACTACTACTACTACTACTACTACTACTACTACTACTACTACTACTACTACTACTACTACTACTACTACTACTACTACTACTACTACTACTACTACTACTACTACTACTACTACTACTACTACTACTACTACTACTACTACTACTACTACTACTACTACTACTACTACTACTACTACTACTACTACTACTACTACTACTACTACTACTACTACTACTACTACTACTACTACTACTACTACTACTACTACTACTACTACTACTACTACTACTACTACTACTACTACTACTACTACTACTACTACTACTACTACTACTACTACTACTACTACTACTACTACTACTACTACTACTACTACTACTACTACTACTACTACTACTACTACTACTACTACTACTACTACTACTACTACTACTACTACTACTACTACTACTACTACTACTACTACTACTACTCTACTCCTGGGAGCTGTAAGACCCTGACATTGGTGGAGTGGCTCAGTAGCTTCCTTCCTTCTCGTGCCGTAAGGGACGGGGAGGGAGGAGTGAAGCTAAGAAACAGCTCAAGAAATGGTCAGTGGGGCACTGGCGGGGCTGCTGATGTCGTGTAGGTAGCACCAGTAAATGCCAGTAGAAGATCCAACATGCCCATGTTACATCCGAACGCACTGACAAGTCCTACCAGACACGGAGGGCGAACGGCGAGTTCCCGGCGCCGTAAAACGGGGACCTCACGGCTATGGAATGGTAACCCAGACAGAAGAGTCTAAAACTTATATGATATGGACAGCGAAAACAAAGGAAGATTGGATACGGTGCAAGGTGTCGGAAACCTAGTACCGGTCGGTAGAGTGGGTGGTGGAGCAGGCCCTGATCGACCGTTAACCAGCGACTGCGGTACGTCAACAGCGGATAACCAGGCTGGGGCGTATAATGAAAATACTGGTAAGAGTAAGAATCCCAGGACCCTGGCGGGGAGCCAAGCTGGGGAGCAGGGTACATCAACAAAAAAGGATAAAGAAATAAGGAAATTATCAATAGTAGTATCACCGTCAAAATCGATTGATTCACCTCCTTCGACACCAAAAGGATATACCTGTATCCTGGATCTACAATGGGACGATTCCATGGGACGATCGTCCAAAAAAAGGAGGATAGCGGAACAAGGCACTGGGAATGAAAAAGAGGAAGCGGATAAAGAATCAATTAGGGTAGAGAAGCTAGCAATAAAGATCAGAGATGTTATCAAACAAATAGATTCTTATTCAAGAAGTCTGAGCAGAACGGTGTATGAGATACCAAACACCAAAAAGGATATTAAAGAGATGTCAGGAAAAATCAGGAGCGCATGCTCTCTTCTGATGACGGGCGAGATGCAGGAAATCCTTCAGACATTGGGCGATAGAGGTGTACAAAAGCCAACGAGCGAAACGAGAAATGAAAGTGCATAAACTGAAATACTAGAAAGAATAAACCATACTAGAGACGCGACAACTCAGACGGTTCCTTGGCATAACAGCCAAAAACCGCTTCTGAACAATCTGGATGGTATAGATACGTATGCTGCGTGGAAACACGTTGAGGATGCGAATTGGATGGATACCCTTTTCCATAAGACGGAAATTAAGATAGGGAATCCAATTGAAAGTGAAAATCAAACGGTTATAGTCGTATTTGTGGAACCAAATGACCCTGAAATGAATAACAGTGTTCAAAGACTTTACCGGGACAAATATCCAGAACTGAAGCAAATGGACGACGATTTTGAAGTTTTGGAGCAAACAACCAGAATTAAGAACAAAGGGAACACTCAAAAAACATGTAAAGTGATCAAAGCGGCGCTTAACGGCAAGGAAGAAGACGTATGGGATAAATTAGAAATGGTGGTGGGCGAGACGGATGAAAACGAAAGTATCTCGGTCCATGCAGTCACATATCTGCGACAGGACAGCCTCAGAAAGATGATTGCAGCAGTCTTTCGAAAAAGGAATAATAACATTACAATATATGTCCCGTTTAAACCAGCTAATATTAATGTGTCAGAAAAGGAAAGAAACACCATAGGCATTGTCGTTAGTGAAAAGGAAAAAAGCTACAAGGAAGTTCTGAGCAGGGTAAAAACCATAATTAAAAATAATCCAGCCAACGAATCAATCAAGACTCTACGAAGCACTAAAGACGGCAGGCTCCTAATTACCTTGGATAAGAATGAAAAAGCTGCCCAAGAAATATGTCAAGCATTGGCACTCGAGAAGGACCCTTTGTCCTGCAGACAGTTGGGGAAAACCGAACTTAGAGAAGCTATCCACATTAAAGGCCTCGATATGGACACGACACAGGAGGAGGTACAAACTGCACTTAGAGAAATCGTGGGGGAATGGAAGGAAGGAAATCAAATTAGCCAGTTGAGGCCTCTGCCTAATAGTCTTATGGCTATTACAGTGATTATGGATAAAGAAGAAGCAGAAAAGGTACTGGCAAACAAACACATCAGAATTGGGATGGTAAATTGCAAAGTAGAAAAAAAGCTGAAAGTACCAAGATGCTATAAATGCTGGAGCTATGATCATCATGCAGCGGTATGTAGCGGACCAGATAGGACTAATACCTGTTTCAATTGTGGTAAAGAAAACCACCTGGCTAAGGATTGCCCCAACAAAGAGTACTGCCCAGTATGCAGAGAGGATGGACATAAAGCGGGCACCAGCAGATGTGGCGCCTTTAAACTGGCTCTAAGGCAGGCAAGAACTCTCAACAAACAAGTAAGCTTGCAACACTCTATTTCTAGGCAGGAAACGAGTCAAAGAGAAGCAACCAATGAACCTCAACCTCCCTCGGAGGCAGAGGAACAAATGGAAACGGGGGCAAACAGCGATGAAATAATTGATAATATATTCCAATCCCAGCAAACGGTTAGTGAGGCTCAACATTTGGTAGAGTAACATGAAAAACCAAGTGCGAATACACCCACTTACTGAAAGTAACGAGTAAATAGTCTCCCTTTAATTCACGATGGCTAATTCAAGCACAACTAACTTGAGACCGTCTCGGAAGGCTCATTCACCAATAAAAATCCTTCAAATTAATCTTGGCAGAAGTATTACTTCTCATGATTTAACCGAGTGCACAGCGAGCAATTTGGAATGTGACATTATAATAATGAGTGAACCAAATAAGAATATAGTCAAAAGGGAAGGCTCCTGGATAACAGACAAACAACACGACACGGCAATCAGAATTATTAACAATAGATTACGCATAGGCAGAAGGAAAAGAAGAAACGGCTACTGCTGGATTAACATTGGCGAATATAGAATAATGGCATGTTACATATCTCCGAATTGTAATGCTGAGATATACGAAAAGTTCCTACAAGACATTGAAACTGACATCAAAAGAACGAGGAGGAAAACAATAGTGGCAGGCGACTTTAATTCAAAATCTCCAGAATGGGGCTCCCATAAGGAAGACATTAGAGGACGCAAACTTGCTGAGTGGGTAGCAAAAAACGAATTAGTTGTGCAAAATAAAGGCAATAAACCCACATTTGTCAGAAATAACCAAAAATCTATAATTGACATAACGTTCAGCTCTGAAACCTGCAAGGATGAACTCCACAAATGGAAGGTCCTGGACGAGGAATCGGCAAGTTTACATCAATATATTTACTTCGAAATAGGGCAAACAACCGATGGAAACAAGCATCTACTCCACAAAACTGGCTGGAACCTGAACAAGATAGATCCTGACATTTTTAAACATGTACTAAATACAAAGATAGGGCAAAGTGGGAATACGAGTCCTTCTGATCTCATCAACAAACTAAAAGAAGTATGTGACGCCTCTATGCCCAAAAGAAAAGAAAGTTCAAAAAGGAAACCTAAATATTGGTGGACGGGAGAAATAGCCAAACAAAGAGAAGAATGTAATAGACTGAGGAGAAAGAAGTCCAGGACGAATTGTCAAAATACCACCGATGCAGAGCTAGATCAAATAAATAAGGATCTGAGGGAGGCCAGAAGGAGACTTAAACATTTAATTATTAAAAGTAAAGTAAACTCTTGGGAAAAGCTATGCAGGGACGTAGAAGAAGACCCGTGGGGGAAACCATACCACATAGTGAGGGGGAAACTGGACCCGAAACCATTAGGAATTCCGACGGAGTTCAAGAGGGACATTATAAACACACTCTTCCCAAAGCAAGGATACACAACGTGGGTACCGGAACAAGGGGACCAAGAGGAAATCCCTGAAGTGACATCAGAGGAACTGAGTTTGCTGAATTCCAATGCAACATTCGATGAAACAATATTTTTATATAAATTAAACGATCGATTTGTATTATATTCAGTCTGATTTTAATTATATTATTTTTACCAGTTTATTGTGTAGTTTTGTAACAGTGTAGTAAATAAAAGTGTTTTTAAAAAGTGAGTTTTTAAGTGGCAAATCGTATTTCTTTCGACAAAAGCAACGGTAATATAAACGTACTGCGTGAAAAGGATGATAAGGAGGAAGGAGGAGGAAATATACCGGGGACTCGAGGCTTGTATCAACTTATATATTACAGTAATCCCAATGAATACACTGATTGATAGTTGAAAAATTACAAAATTTTGATGTCTCTTACAAACGTTCATCTCGATGCACGTAATCGTCTGAAAAGTCCTAGGACAGATAAATATGACTCCATTATTAAACCTCTCTTTGCGGCTAGATCAAAATCAACTCATCAACTATTACTAGTAGTAGTAGTTTTTTTTCTCGAGTGGTAACAAAAATCTTCAACAAGACACCAAGCCAAACACGCAGATTGAAAGGACCTGAGTCCCCTCGAGCTGCATGTGTAGCCCAATAGTGCCGGATTTTTACCGGCTAAAAAATCTTCCACTCTGGTAACCATGTGGCCTTGCCTGGGACTGACGAAAGACATTACTTCAGGCAGGATGGTTGTATTGATGTTAGTACTACTAGTAGTAGTAGTAGTAGTAGTAGTAGTAGTTTTTTTTTTTTTTTTTTTTTTTTCCTGAGTGGTAACAAAATCTTCAAAAAGACACCGGTCGGCGCATACAGATAGGAACCACTGTTAGATGATCCCGAGCTGCATGCCCCGCCCGATAGTGCCGGATTCTTACCGGCTAAAAAAACTTCCACTCTGTACCTCGTGTAGGTCGTTCCTGGAATGACCGGTCGGTATTACTTCAGGAAGACATGGTAAGTATGATGTTTAAATCCCTCTATTATTTCTTCGTCCCTTAAAGTCCTTTTCTTTTTTCGTTAATATTTCGTTTATCATGTTACTAATACTTGTCCAGTTTTCTCTTTTTTCTGTCATTATTCCGATGATATTTTCTTTGGTGATTGTTGTTCCGAGTTTTCTTTCCACCTTCTGTTTCATCTTCCTCCATTCGTCACATTGAAAAAACGTATGCTCCGCTGTATCTACCGCAGGACAATAAATACAAGTGGGACTTTCAGTAATTCCAAGTCTGTTGAGATAGTTCATGAATAACCCATGTCCCGTCATGAATTGTGTCATATAATAGGTTAGATTGCCGAATTTTCGGTTTGTCCATTCTTTTATAATAGGCATAAGTGTGTATGTCCAGCGTCCTTTCTCACTTCTTTCCCATTCTCTCTGCCATCTGCACAACGTTCTTTCTCTGGCTGTCTTTTTTTCTTCCCTATTATTTCCTACTACTTCCCCGCGTTCTTTGGCCAATAGGAAAATTGGTATGATCCCTGCAATCACTAAGCAGCTGTCCGTTGATACTGTTTTGTATCCTCTGCATATCCTTACGGCAAGTGTTCTTTGTACCTGCATTACTAATTTACGATTGCATTTTTTTTCTAGAGCTTTTTGCCATATTGTAGAGGCATACAATAGGACAGAATGGACAGCAGCGCCTAATAGCCTTCTTTTACCTTCCGTAGCTCCCCCTTTTCTAGACATCAATCTAATTAAAGACGCCATGATCGTCTTAGCTTTGGCAACCGTGGTGTTTACATGGTCCCTGAAGGTTAGTCCCTTGTCTAAAATGACTCCAAGATATTTCAGGTTTTTACTTGGCACTACAATTGTTCCTTCTAAAAAAAACTCAATTGGGATTCTCAGTTGTTTTTTCCCCACTAGTAGGATAGCCTCTGTTTTTTCGGATGCCAGTTTGAGCTCATGATCTCTTATCCAGTTCGCGATTCTTTCTAAGGCATCATTTACCGATGCCATCAAATTCTCCTCCGTTCTTTCTATCACTCTAGCTCCTAAATCGTCAGCGTAAGCGATGAGTTTAGTATTTTCCGGTGTTTCAAGACGCAGTATACCATCATACAGAATATTCCATAATAGTGGGCCAAGAACTGAGCCTTGGGGGACACCTGCGGTTATCCAGTATGTATTCCCATCATCGTCCATTATCCTTCGGTCCGTAAAATAACTAGAAATCAAGGTTCTAATGTATTTAGATATTCTGCGTCTTCTCAGTTCTTTAAGAATGAGGTTCCAAGAGGCTGTATTAAAGGCATTCTTGACATCTATCGTTATAAAAGCACAGAGTCCCCTCGTCCTTTGATTTTTCTCCATCTCGCTTCTGGCAGCTTGAACTACTTCCTTGATAGCATCGACCGTAGACCTTCCTTTTCTAAATCCGAACTGCCTTGTCGACAAGTTTTCAGAGCTTTCGAGTTCCCTGACTATCCTACTGGCAATTATATGTTCGACTAGTTTCCCCATAGAATCAAGAAGGTATATTGGACGGTATGAAGATGGATTTTCTTCATCTTTTCCCGGTTTCTTAAAAAGCACCAATCTACCGATTTTCCACTCTATTGGAAACTCTCCACTTTGTACAATTCCATCAACAGTTTTACGTATGGTTTCAGGGAGTTCTTTTATGGCCATTTTGACGACCTCTGAAGGTATTCCATCGGGTCCAGGGGCTTTTTTATTCCTTAACTTTCCGGCTGCTGCTTCCAGTTCCTCTGATGTCACTTCAGGGATTTCCTCTTGGTCCCCTTGTTCCGGTACCCACGTTGTGTATCCTTGCTTTGGGAAGAGTGTGTTTATAATGTCCCTCTTGAACTCCGTCGGAATTCCTAATGGTTTCGGGTCCAGTTTCCCCCTCACTATGTGGTATGGTTTCCCCCACGGGTCTTCTTCTACGTCCCTGCATAGCTTTTCCCAAGAGTTTACTTTACTTTTAATAATTAAATGTTTAAGTCTCCTTCTGGCCTCCCTTATTTATTTGATCTAGCTCTGCATCGGTGGTATTTTGACAATTCGTCCTGGACTTCTTTCTCCTCAGTCTATTACATTCTTCTCTTTGTTTGGCTATTTCTCCCGTCCACCAATATTTAGGTTTCCTTTTTGAACTTTCTTTTCTTTTGGGCATAGAGGCGTCACATACTTCTTTTAGTTTGTTGATGAGATCAGAAGGACTCGTATTCCCACTTTGCCCTATCTTTGTATTTAGTACATGTTTAAAAATGTCAGGATCTATCTTGTTCAGGTTCCAGCCAGTTTTGTGGAGTAGATGCTTGTTTCCATCGGTTGTTTGCCCTATTTCGAAGTAAATATATTGATGTAAACTTGCCGATTCCTCGTCCAGGACCTTCCATTTGTGGAGTTCATCCTTGCAGGTTTCAGAGCTGAACGTTATGTCAATTATAGATGTTTGGTTATTTCTGACAAATGTGGGTTTATTGCCTTTATTTTGCACAACTAATTCGTTTTTTGCTACCCACTCAGCAAGTTTGCGTCCTCTAATGTCTTCCTTATGGGAGCCCCATTCTGGAGATTTTGAATTAAAGTCGCCTGCCACTATTGTTTTCCTCCTCGTTCTTTTGATGTCAGTTTCAATGTCTTGTAGGAACTTTTCGTATATCTCAGCATTACAATTCGGAGATATGTAACATGCCATTATTCTATATTCGCCAATGTTAATCCAGCAGTAGCCGTTTCTTCTTTTCCTTCTGCCTATGCGTAATCTATTGTTAATAATTCTGATTGCCGTGTCGTGTTGTTTGTCTGTTATCCAGGAGCCTTCCCTTTTGACTATATTCTTATTTGGTTCACTCATTATTATAATGTCACATTCCAAATTGCTCGCTGTGCACTCGGTTAAATCATGAGAAGTAATACTTCTGCCAAGATTAATTTGAAGGATTTTTATTGGTGAATGAGCCTTCCGAGACGGTCTCAAGTTAGTTGTGCTTGAATTAGCCATCGTGAATTAAAGGGAGACTATTTACTCGTTACTTTCAATAAGTGGGTGTATTCGCACTTGGTTTTTCATGTTACTCTACCAAATGTTGAGCCTCACTAACCGTTTGCTGGGATTGGAATATATTATCAATTATTTCATCGCTGTTTGCCCCCGTTTCCATTTGTTCCTCTGCCTCCGAGGGAGGTTGAGGTTCATTGGTTGCTTCTCTTTGACTCGTTTCCTGCCTAGAAATAGACTGTTGCAAGCTTACTTGTTTGTTGAGAGTTCTTGCCTGCCTTAGAGCCAGTTTAAAGGCGCCACATCTGCTGGTGCCCGCTTTATGTCCATCCTCTCTGCATACTGGGCAGTACTCTTTGTTGGGGCAATCCTTAGCCAGGTGGTTTTCTTTACCACAATTGAAACAGGTATTAGTCCTATCTGGTCCGCTACATACCGCTGCATGATGATCATAGCTCCAGCATTTATAGCATCTTGGTACTTTCAGCTTTTTTTCTACTTTGCAATTTACCATCCCAATTCTGATGTGTTTGTTTGCCAGTACCTTTTCTGCTTCTTCTTTATCCATAATCACTGTAATAGCCATAAGACTATTAGGCAGAGGCCTCAACTGGCTAATTTGATTTCCTTCCTTCCATTCCCCCACGATTTCTCTAAGTGCAGTTTGTACCTCCTCCTGTGTCGTGTCCATATCGAGGCCTTTAATGTGGATAGCTTCTCTAAGTTCGGTTTTCCCCAACTGTCTGCAGGACAAAGGGTCCTTCTCGAGTGCCAATGCTTGACATATTTCTTGGGCAGCTTTTTCATTCTTATCCAAGGTAATCAGGAGCCTGCCGTCTTTAGTGCTTCGTAGAGTCTTGATTGATTCGTTGGCTGGATTATTTTTAATTATGGTTTTTACCCTGCTCAGAACTTCCTTGTAGCTTTTTTCCTTTTCACTAACGACAATGCCTATGGTGTTTCTTTCCTTTTCTGACACATTAATATTAGCTGGTTTAAACGGGACATATATTGTAATGTTATTATTCCTTTTTCGAAAGACTGCTGCAATCATCTTTCTGAGGCTGTCCTGTCGCAGATATGTGACTGCATGGACCGAGATACTTTCGTTTTCATCCGTCTCGCCCACCACCATTTCTAATTTATCCCATACGTCTTCTTCCTTGCCGTTAAGCGCCGCTTTGATCACTTTACATGTTTTTTGAGTGTTCCCTTTGTTCTTAATTCTGGTTGTTTGCTCCAAAACTTCAAAATCGTCGTCCATTTGCTTCAGTTCTGGATATTTGTCCCGGTAAAGTCTTTGAACACTGTTATTCATTTCAGGGTCATTTGGTTCCACAAATACGACTATAACCGTTTGATTTTCACTTTCAATTGGATTCCCTATCTTAATTTCCGTCTTATGGAAAAGGGTATCCATCCAATTCGCATCCTCAACGTGTTTCCACGCAGCATACGTATCTATACCATCCAGATTGTTCAGAAGCGGTTTTTGGCTGTTATGCCAAGGAACCGTCTGAGTTGTCGCGTCTCTAGTATGGTTTATTCTTTCTAGTATTTCAGTTTATGCACTTTCATTTCTCGTTTCGCTCGTTGGCTTTTGTACACCTCTATCGCCCAATGTCTGAAGGATTTCCTGCATCTCGCCCGTCATCAGAAGAGAGCATGCGCTCCTGATTTTTCCTGACATCTCTTTAATATCCTTTTTGGTGTTTGGTATCTCATACACCGTTCTGCTCAGACTTCTTGAATAAGAATCTATTTGTTTGATAACATCTCTGATCTTTATTGCTAGCTTCTCTACCCTAATTGATTCTTTATCCGCTTCCTCTTTTTCATTCCCAGTGCCTTGTTCCGCTATCCTCCTTTTTTTGGACGATCGTCCCATGGAATCGTCCCATTGTAGATCCAGGATACAGGTATTTCCTTTTGGTGTCGAAGGAGGTGAATCAATCGATTTTGACGGTGATACTACTATTGATAATTTCCTTATTTCTTTATCCTTTTTTGTTGATGTACCCTGCTCCCCAGCTTGGCTCCCCGCCAGGGTCCTGGGATTCTTACTCTTACCAGTATTTTCATTATACGCCCCAGCCTGGTTATCCGCTGTTGACGTACCGCAGTCGCTGGTTAACGGTCGATCAGGGCCTGCTCCACCACCCACTCTACCGACCGGTACTAGGTTTCCGACACCTTGCACCGTATCCAATCTTCCTTTGTTTTCGCTGTCCATATCATATAAGTTTTAGACTCTTCTGTCTGGGTTACCATTCCATAGCCGTGAGGTCCCCGTTTTACGGCGCCGGGAACTCGCCGTTCGCCCTCCGTGTCTGGTAGGACTTGTCAGTGCGTTCGGATGTAACATGGGCATGTTGGATCTTCTACTGGCATTTACTGGTGCTACCTACACGACATCAGCAGCCCCGCCAGTGCCCCACTGACCATTTCTTGAGCTGTTTCTTAGCTTCACTCCTCCCTCCCCGTCCCTTACGGCACGAGAAGGAAGGAAGCTACTGAGCCACTCCACCAATGTCAGGGTCTTACAGCTCCCAGGAGTAGAGTAGTAGTAGTAGTAGTAGTAGTAGTAGTAGTAGTAGTAGTAGTAGTAGTAGTAGTAGTAGTAGTAGTAGTAGTAGTAGTAGTAGTAGTAGTAGTAGTAGTAGTAGTAGTAGTAGTAGTAGTAGTAGTAGTAGTAGTAGTAGTAGTAGTAGTAGTAGTAGTAGTAGTAGTAGTAGTAGTAGTAGTAGTAGTAGTAGTAGTAGTAGTAGTAGTAGTAGTAGTAGTAGTAGTAGTAGTAGTAGTAGTAGTAGTAGTAGTAGTAGTAGTAGTAGTAGTAGTAGTAGTAGTAGTAGTAGTAGTAGTAGTAGTAGTAGTAGTAGTAGTAGTAGTAGTAGTAGTAGTAGTAGTAGTAGTAGTAGTAGTAGTAGTAGTAGTAGTAGTAGTAGTAGTAGTAGTAGTAGTAGTAGTAGTAGTAGTAGTAGTAGTAGTAGTAGTAGTAGTAGTAGTAGTAGTAGTAGTAGTAGTAGTAGTAGTAGTAGTAGTAGTAGTAGTAGTAGTAGTAGTAGTAGTAGTAGTAGTAGTAGTAGTAGTAGTAGTAGTAGTAGTAGTAGTAGTAGTAGTAGTAGTAGTAGTAGTAGTAGTAGTAGTAGTAGTAGTAGTAGTAGTAGTAGTAGTAGTAGTAGTAGTAGTAGTAGTAGTAGTAGTAGTAGTAGTAGTAGTAGTAGTAGTAGTAGTAGTAGTAGTAGTAGTAGTAGTAGTAGTAGTAGTAGTAGTAGTAGTAGTAGTAGTAGTAGTAGTAGTAGTAGTAGTAGTAGTAGTAGTAGTAGTAGTAGTAGTAGTAGTAGTAGTAGTAGTAGTAGTAGTAGTAGTAGTAGTAGTAGTAGTAGTAGTAGTAGTAGTAGTAGTAGTAGTAGTAGTAGTAGTAGTAGTAGTAGTAGTAGTAGTAGTAGTAGTAGTAGTAGTAGTAGTAGTAGTAGTAGTAGTAGTAGTAGTAGTAGTAGTAGTAGTAGTAGTAGTAGTAGTAGTAGTAGTAGTAGTAGTAGTAGTAGTAGTAGTAGTAGTAGTAGTAGTAGTAGTAGTAGTAGTAGTAGTAGTAGTAGTAGTAGTAGTAGTAGTAGTAGTAGTAGTAGTAGTAGTAGTAGTAGTAGTAGTAGTAGTAGTAGTAGTAGTAGTAGTAGTAGTAGTAGTAGTAGTAGTAGTAGTAGTAGTAGTAGTAGTAGTAGTAGTAGTAGTAGTAGTAGTAGTAGTAGTAGTAGTAGTAGTAGTAGTAGTAGTAGTAGTAGTAGTAGTAGTAGTAGTAGTAGTAGTAGTAGTAGTAGTAGTAGTAGTAGTAGTAGTAGTAGTAGTAGTAGTAGTAGTAGTAGTAGTAGTAGTAGTAGTAGTAGTAGTAGTAGTAGTAGTAGTAGTAGTAGTAGTAGTAGTAGTAGTAGTAGTAGTAGTAGTAGTAGTAGTAGTAGTAGTAGTAGTAGTAGTAGTAGTAGTAGTAGTAGTAGTAGTAGTAGTAGTAGTAGTAGTAGTAGTAGTAGTAGTAGTAGTAGTAGTAGTAGTAGTAGTAGTAGTAGTAGTAGTAGTAGTAGTAGTAGTAGTAGTAGTAGTAGTAGTAGTAGTAGTAGTAGTAGTAGTAGTAGTAGTAGTAGTAGTAGTAGTAGTAGTAGTAGTAGTAGTAGTAGTAGTAGTAGTAGTAGTAGTAGTAGTAGTAGTAGTAGTAGTAGTAGTAGTAGTAGTAGTAGTAGTAGTAGTAGTAGTAGTAGTAGTAGTAGTAGTAGTAGTAGTAGTAGTAGTAGTAGTAGTAGTAGTAGTAGTAGTAGTAGTAGCAGTAGTAGTAGTAGCAGTAGTAGTAGTAGCAGTAGTAGTAGTAGTAGTAGTAGTAGTAGTAGTAGTAGTAGTAGTAGTAGTAGTAGTAGTAGTAGTAGTAGTAGTAGTAGCGGTAGTAGTAGTAGTAGTAGTAGCAGTAGTAGTAGTAGTAGTAGTAGTAGTAGTAGTAGTAGTAGTATTAGTAGTAGTATAGTAGTAGTAGTAGTAGTAGTAGTAGTAGTAGTAGTAGTAGTAGTAGTAGTAGTAGTAGTAGTAGTAGTAGTAGTAGTAGTAGTAGTAGTAGTAGTAGTAGTAGTAGTAGTAGTAGTAGTAGTAGTAGTAGTAGTAGTAGTAGTAGTAGTAGTAGTAGTAGTAGTAGTAGTAGTAGTAGTAGTAGTAGTAGTAGTAGTAGTAGTAGTAGTAGTAGTAGTAGTAGTAGTAGTAGTAGTAGTAGTAGTAGTAGTAGTAGTAGTGGTAGTAGTAGTAGTAGTAGTAGTAGTAGTAGTAGTGGTAGTAGTAGTAGTAGTAGTAGTAGTAGTAGTATAGTAGTAGTAGTAGTAGTAGTAGTAGTAGTAGTAGTAGTAGTAGTAGTAGTAGTAGTAGTAGTAGTAGTAGTAGTAGTAGTAGTAGTAGTAGTAGTAGTAGTAGTAGTAGTAGTAGTAGTAGTAGTAGTAGTAGTAGTAGTAGCAGTAGTAGTAGTAGCAGTAGTAGTAGTAGCAGTAGTAGTAGTAGTAGTAGTAGTAGTAGTAGTAGTAGTAGTAGTAGTAGTAGTAGTAGTAGTAGTAGTAGTAGTAGTAGCGGTAGTAGTAGTAGTAGTAGTAGCAGTAGTAGTAGTAGTAGTAGTAGTAGTAGTAGTAGTAGTAGTAGTAGTAGTAGTAGTAGTAGTAGTAGTAGTAGTAGTAGTAGTAGTAGTAGTAGTAGTAGTAGTAGTAGTAGTAGTAGTAGTAGTAGTAGTAGTAGTAGTAGTAGTAGTAGTAGTAGTAGTAGTAGTAGTAGTAGTAGTAGTAGTAGTAGTAGTAGTAGTAGTAGTAGTAGTAGTAGTAGTAGTAGTAGTAGTAGTAGTAGTAGTAGTAGTAGTAGTAGTAGTAGTAGTAGTAGTAGTAGTAGTAGTAGTAGTAGTAGTAGTAGTAGTAGTAGTAGTAGTAGTAGTAGTAGTAGTAGTAGTAGTAGTAGTAGTAGTAGTAGTAGTAGTAGTAGTAGTAGTAGTAGTAGTAGTAGTAGTAGTAGTAGTAGTAGTAGTAGTAGTAGTAGTAGTAGTAGTAGTAGTAGTAGTAGTAGTAGTAGTAGTAGTAGTAGTAGTAGTAGTAGTAGTAGTAGTAGTAGTAGTAGTAGTAGTAGTAGAAGCAACTGCTGTTTACAATGTTGAGGACAATTATTTGAAGAGAAAGAGAAAGCTATCAAATAGTATTGAAAATATGTTATCAGTTTAGAACGCGTGTCCGCTTACGAAACATATCGTCCAAAATACAGTTTATCAACGAACCCCACAAACCGACACATGAAAATTATCCGCTCAGACGTACAATCGTCAAAGATATAGATGATTTATGACAAATAGATTTTGCCGAAATGGGACATTACGCACATCAAAATAAAAACCATAAAATGCTACTAGTCGTTGTCGATTGTTTTTCGAAGTTTTTGTGGACATGGACATTAAAGACAAAGACCGGCGATGAGCTAACTTGTGCATTCTCAGAAATTCTCGCTCACACAAGGAGAACACCCAAAAATCTTCAAACGGATCAAGGAACAGCAATTTTCAAATATTAATAAAAAAAAGTATGATTGACTATAATGTATTTAGATCGAAAAGCTACCATAGCTGAACGGGTAATAAAAACGTTATATACACATTTCAGTTCAAATGGATAGACATTCTACCTGAAATTACTAATGAATACAAGAAAATTGGGTAGATCAATTTTTGGCAACTGAGGCACCATAGATTCTACCACGGTAGTGTTTAACGATGTTTTTTCTTCCGGTTTTCCAATTATTTTTAAGTATGCATTTGTTATGTGACATCAAAGTTCGTTAGCACTCATAAGTACATTAGAATCCAGTACGTAATCTGGATTCGTGTCAAAATCCACTAAATTCATTTCAATTAATTTCATCTAAAACCGAAATAAACGAATCCTTAGTAGACTCTAACGACAAATGAAGAATTTCAAATTTTTCTTTATTTGTTTCCGAATCCATCTTCTTAGACAAGTCGTAGAGCGTTTGTAATATCGAATACAATGACATCCTTTTTTCCGTAAGTGACTTAAATTGTCTTTTCGCTGTAGTAGCCATTTTTATCTAAATTAAATAGTCAACATCAAAACCAATACGTTAAAAAAAGAAAGCAAATATACTATGTTTAAGGTCAAAGCTTGGTTCAAAACATGTTATGAATATCAACTCAACTCAACCAATGGTTAGCTGAATACCGCACTTTTATAAAAAGAACTCGTAAATTTAAACCGAAAATTATATAAAAAAACATAAGCTGTGACAAAGAAAATTTTACTTAAAACTCGCTGTTCCAGGTAAACCACCCGACAACACCGACCGATAACCGATAGTACATTTGAAACTGGAAATGTTCTTTATGAATGCAGTTTTTTACGCGCTGAGAAAACCTGAATGTGAAGAAATAATTTATACTAAATAAAATGCCCAATAAAATAAACCAAACCAATAAACTGTTCCTCTAAGATTTCATTTTTTGCTAATTAGGAAATAGGGATAAAGGGGAAAATAGAGCACTTTAAGTTCTTTGTCACGCGTGAGAAATCGTGAAAATATCCGTTGATTGGTTTTGTATTACAAGTAGATCAAAACCGCTCCGCTGGCCGCTAAATTCTTAATTGAGTTTCTAAGTTCGTACCTCGATTGTAATAATTACTATTACTTAAATTCTTTTTAGCAATATGCGGCCAGAAAACAAAAAGCGTTGTTACTAGATTAAATAAACCGTTTCAGGAAAACTAAATTGGCGTAAATACAGTTTAACAACAGATACTCTAAATGTTGGTTTAAAGACAGTTAATTTAGGCAACAATTTAATGATTATTTTAAAATTGATACAGGCGCCTTTACTATTTTTCCACAGCTAGCTTCTATAGCATTGAACAATAACTACCAACGTTGTCTAGCCACATCACAGTGGTTTCAATCTCAAGAAATTGGTGGTAAATTTATTCAACCACCACTTTTATTTTTATGGTCTCACAAGTGGAAGTCGTTTTCTAGAATAGTAATCAGAACATTTAACTACAAACTTGATTTCCATTAGCTATACGAGCGAGCAGGTTTTCGTATTTAACAACAACCTTCAAGATATTAGAAGGCTAACGAATATAACAGGTCATTAACTTTTATATACGTAGACTATGAGAAGGCAATTGAAAGTACACATCAGCATAAAATGCTCGATACATAATGATACCAAGTTCAAAATTTGTCGATAAATATGACAGGGTGACAGTATATTCCGAAAATTCTACAACGGTATCTTAAAATATACGTAAAAAAGTTAAAACTGGGAAGCAAAATATGAATCAAGAAAAACCATCTGAGAATCGCAGATAATACTGTTATAATTACGAACAAAATTGCCCCAATAATGTTAGAAGAACTGTAGGATTCAACCTAATCATAATCCATGAAAAATATGTTACTTAGTGAACGAATTATTATTGATAAGTAGGTAGATGAAACCGCAGCCTATACACCTCTGTCGTGAAATATGCATATCCAGAGTAACTCACGAACCCCTAGAAGAACAAGCTTAGTATGGATCGCATTTGACAAACGGAGATGTGTTCTAATACTACCACCTAGATTAAGAAGGCCGTAAGAAGGCGAACGACGAACAATCACTAGAACTAAACAGTGTAATGACTTACGGTTTGTTGCTTAAGTGAAGCGTGTTTGTAATTGACACATGGTGTGGTGGGAACATTGAACTTGTATTTTCACGGTAGTCAGGGTTTTGAATTGTGAAATAACGGTAAAATAGTGACAGCATCATTGTAGATTTTATGGTATTGGAAAGTGCTTTGAACCGACTTTATATTATTTTTTTAGTTTATGTTAAAAGATATTAGAGCCTTTTCAGCAAAAATGCCTAATAAATATTGCATATAGGGTTGTAATGGAAATTACACTGTCAAATGTGTTTACTTTTCCCAAATATGCAATTATGCTGAACAAGTGATTGGCGAACAATTCCGCGCGAAAGTTTCCAGCCTACAAAATACTCCAAAGTGTGCGAACGTGATTTTACACAGGAGAGTATAATTAGAGTGAGTAGACATTACCATGAAAAATGAGGGAAAACGTTGGAGGTACCTTTAAAGTATCCCAAGCTTGCATTATTTTTCAAAACTGTCCTGCATATATTTCAAGATATTACATTGTATTACCGAGAAAAAGTAGAGACGAAAAAATATTATAATAGAGCAGCCTAATTTATCGGAAGCAATCAAACAAAGTATAGAAGTATATTATTAACCTTATAAAGAAAAGTCACTTTTCAAAATTTTGATGAATTCACAAATATTTTTAACAATTGGCCACTTCCTGAAAGATGACACAAGTTAGTAAATAGTGAAAATGAGTTAATTTTAATTCGCTTCAAAAACTCACGGAGTCCTATTATTACTTATTATATAATTACTAATGCGGATCTTAAAGTTGAAACACATTTACGTGGAAATTATTGTACAAACTGTTAAAAAGAAAACTCCATGGACCTTAAACCACATTAATGATTTATCAAATTTATGTGATAAAATTGATAAATTATAACTTTACCAATATAATAAATCACATTTGTACTATACTGGAGGGTTTAAACTGAGAAGGAAATAAGTAAAAAATAAGTCATCATTTATAAGTGAACTGCTAAAAGTTTTGGAATTTTAATTTTGCTTCATCCAGACACTTTAAACACAACATGTATCTCTTTCCTTACCTACCCTAGTAAAGAAGAAAAGTAGTCTTCTCTAGTATATGATAAAATCTTTAACTATTTTAAAAACAATGAAAAATATATGATATTGCTTATGGATGGGATACATAGAAAACCTTATCTTTATTATAAAGGTTGAAATATTGTGGGTACAGCAGTTAACAATAGCAGTACTTTAGCAATTTCAGCTTCTACTTTTATGATTGCGAGCATGTTGTGAAATTTTAAAAATGGTACATATTTCCGGCGGGCGTAATTTCGGCCGGTAATCCCTTGGCCTACCTGCATAAATCAAAGGGTACCATTTATGACAGGGGTAATTTCGGCCGAGGGGTTGATGTTTACGATGAGATTAAAATATTGGTAATTACGCTTAATAGTTTCCTTCAAATGTATAAAATTCACAAATAACAGGTATAAAATTATTATAGCTAGTCAGTATTATAACTTATCTTTAAGCTACTAGTCGATAGAAAGCATAAAATATATTATTTGTATACGATGGCATCAGTTTCAGTAATTAAGAGTTCACGCGGTTGTGACTTACTAGTTGTAGAAAAGTTTCAGTTTTGTAAACAGGACGTATTAAAAAGTGGTGAAGTACGTTGGAGGTGTATAAAGAAAAATTTAAGATGTTTAGCCAAACTGTACACTGTTGGTGCGGAATACACAGTTACTAGAAGTGAATTAATCCACAACCACGAGTCCGATGAAACTACGTTGGAGAGAAAAATAGTGACGACTTCATGCAAGCGCAAAGCTGAGGAAGACATATCGGAGAAACCTTCAAAAATTATTAAAAGCGTTCTTTCAAATCATTTGCCAGAGAATTTGTCATCGATAGATGTCAGTCTAATAAGAAGAAATTTGTACAACAGCCGCCGTAAGCTCTTACCAGCCCTGCCTAAGGATATTCACGATGTACATTCTGTACTCGATAGTTATGGACCGAAAACCACAACAGGTGAAAATTTTTTGTTTATTAACAGCACAGCTGATAATATCATTGTTTTTTCTTGCCATACAAATATAATAAGTTTATGTAAAATGAAAGATTTTTACATGGATGGCACATTTTCTTATTGTACAAAATATTTTTATCAGTTATTTACCATCCATGGACTGGAAAATAGGCATTATGTTCCTCTTTTGTATTGTCTGTTGCCCAATAAGACCAGTGACACATATATGAGACTTTTTCTGTTGGTAAAATCTAAAATTTTTGAACTTTATAATATTGTTTTTGAACCGAAGGAGGTATTTGTGGATTTTGAAATCGCAATTCATAACGCATTAAAAGTTGTCTTTCCCAAAACCAAACTAAATGGTTGTAGATTCCACTTGCACCAGGCGTGGTATAGGAAAATACAATCATTAGGGTTAACCCAAATGTATAAAGATAAAAACTGCGAGGAAAGCAAATGGCTTACTCATACTTTTGGGCTAACTTATTTAGACCCCTCTGAAGTTGAAGATTGTTTCATATTTGATCTCATGTCATACAAACCGGACCATAAACTTATAGATAAATACGCAGACTATTTATTAGAAAACTACATAGCGCCAGAATCTCATTTTCCACCAAATATATGGGCATATGAAAACCCATCAATTAAAAGAACCACAAATGCCTGCGAATCATTCCATTCGCACTTTAATTCTAGTTTTTATTCAAGTCACCCTTCTATATTTATTTTTATAGAAAAATTAAAAGATTGTCAGATCGATGCATATTTAAAAATAAAAAATTTAAATATTCCAGCAAAAATTAAAGACAAACAAGTAAAAAACAAACTAAAATTTATCGAAAACATGGTAAATATGCTTCGATCTGACAATATTTCTAGAATTAATTTCGTTAAATCTGTATCACATCAAAACGTTTTTTAAAAATTTATAGTTTACCTAAGTTATAGAAATAAGTTGATGTAATAATTTTATTGAAATAAAGAAATATTTTAATATAAAGCATTCTGTTATTTTATTTGATTTGCGGCCGAAAATACCTATGAGATAAGGAAGCAACTTAAAACCTCCGGCCGAATTTACCTACCGGCTTTTAGTACCTGCCCTTTTTCCGGCCGAAATTACATCCGCCCCATATTTCACCAGTAACAAAAATTACCCCTGAAATTCTTCATAATTTTGTAAAATCATTAATGTAAATAGTAAAGCAATATATAATTTTTCTGCCTCTAAAAAATTAAGTCTTGTTTATCCTCACCCTACAGATATAAACTGTTCCTTATTTCATTTGTTTAACCCACCGTATTTATGGAATTGTATCAAAAATAACTGGTTAATTCCAAAACCGGATAAATTGCTTACTTATCCTGATTTTTAGACTAAGTTTGAGATATGCCTCATTTCAATCATTAATCGCCCTTACCAATTTAGAAGACGATAATTTATTAAAGTATGGCTATAGTTTAACTTGAAAAGCCCTTTTCCCAACTAATTTCGATAAACAAAATGTTCAAATTGCTTTAACTTCAATAAAATAATATTAACCCGGTGGAAGATGGTTTACGTAAAAACGCCACAAAAAGGAAAACGTGTGAATGATTTACATCAATAATCTACTACTTATTAAGCTGGTGATGATCCAAAAACAGTTTTTTTACAACGAATGTTAGACTGATTACAAATTTTGAAAAATTCTGAGAAGTTTCCCAAAGCCTTAACATTACAAACTTTTACAGCTTTTCATTATACCATTTACGGTATGCTTGAAATTGTTAAGTACTGTTTTGAAGAATTAAATATGAATTATGTGGTACTGGGGAAATTTCAGACAGATCCTCTTTAAAACAGATTTGGAAAATATAGACAACTGGTGGGTGGCCAGTACAATATTTCTATTCGGCAGGTGTATGAATGTGACAGCAAACTTACAATACAATCGTTAATGTCATTTAAATCTAGTTATTTTGGAACCGCGATAATCGATTCATTTTATGAAATTAATGATGACCTGTCACTTAAAAATACAACTGCTGTCACAAAACAAATTAGTTTTCTCCTATTTGTGATTTTACTGAATGCGAAATTGAAAATTTGTTACCAGAAATGCCAGTAATTACATATTATTGTTATATTGTATTAAAAAAAGATCGATGTAACACATGCAAATTAGATATAATATATACAGATGATTTTGTAGTTGATGATAAACACATTGTGGTAAAAAATTTTGGAAGAAGAAGTCTTAAATATCCTAAAGATAATGTCACGAATATAGGTTTATATGCCAATTTAATTTTCAATAAAATTATACAAGACAATGAGAAAAATTTCTTAAGTATTCACAACAATAAAGAGTTTTTATTAACAGTGACATTAGAATATTTTACAAAAAATAATTACTTATTAAACTTTTCAGAATGAAATATACATATTTGCGGATATACTGTAAACATTGTTATACAATCTCTAATATATACACTTTTCAAAAATTACTGTGAAATGAAATATGGCAGATTTGGTAAGGGAAATAAGAGAAAATTAGACACTTTGACATATATATCTTGAGTAAAACTAAATAATTTTGGCACTTCTCATTAATCTAGTTAGTTTTATTTATATTTTACAGTAATATTTAACGGTTTTTGTTTTGAAACTTTGTTTTTTTCACAAAAAAATCAAATTAGGTGCGATTAAGGGCTCAGTTCACGTCTCGCATCCCCGTTTCTACGTAAGCCCTTAGAAACATAAAACGATTTCAAAGATTATTTTTAAAACAGCAGTTGTATTGATTAGGACGACTACTTAGCGGCAGTTCGGTATACTTAGCTTCGCCTTCTTGTAGTGATGTAACGCCTGAGCACCTCTGCCCTCTTAATCTAGGTGGTAGTGAAATGAAAAATGTTTAAAAGATATGTTCTGCCTCTCCTTACATACGAAGCCGATTTACGAATAGGAACAACATAGAGCAAGAGATTGAAAGCAGCGTATTGAGAATGCGTTCGAGCAACAAGATCCCGTACACAAAAGTAAGGCTTAGAACAGATGTGGCGAGGATTAAGTAACTTAAGTGGAACTGGGGGCCGAGATCGAAAGCTTATAGAAAAGAGGTCACCTCCTAACCGGATGAACAGATAACATTAGAAGGATACACACTAAGTGAAACCAAACAACAAAAAACAGAGAAACAATAAGGGACGCCTATGTCCTACAGTGGAGAAATTTATAGACGGATTGATATGGTAGACATTTATTTATTAATAATTATGACTCCCCTTTATTATTAGGTATAATTACTACATTATGTTCCCCTTTGTTCACGTTTAGAAATCATCAAATTTTATTTTGTGTTAAAATAAACAAAAACTCTCAATGGACTTCAATAACTCTCCTTTACATGAATAAGTATCTGTGTATGATCTATATTTCTGGCTTACTAGTATTAGAGTGCTTCTAACCTCATTAAAACCGAATTTATTACCTAATGGAGTTTTCTAACTATATGATAAAGAAAGGGCGTCGCTGAACATACTTTAACGTTAACCAATATATGACACATATTTAAGTTATCACCTTTGCCATCCACCTCCATTAGTAAATATCAGAGTAGGACTTAGAAACTTGGCAAGCAAATGCAACGTGTATATAAATCTAAAATGCAAATATGTACATAGGACGCTGTTTTCATAGAACGTTCATTGACGTAGTAGTGAATGGCGGCGGCGATACTATTAAATGGTGGCTGAAAATCCACGATAGGGTATGAGCGTAACTTGGGCAGAATGGGCAGAGTATAATAAATCTTTCAAGTTCTTTAAGAAAAATTGGAATGATGGAACCGATATTAATATGTATTTCAGTATAAATTCGGTAATCCATCGCGATCTATCATGTAAATTTTACAATTTGCTTTTCAAATAATTTTTGTATTTATAAACCAATATTAATTAATTCTTGAAATGAGTATTTAATTCGCTTAAAAATGATGGCCGAAAACATAGTGTACTTCACTTACATGTAATATACGAAACTCAACTAGACCTTGCTAGGTAAATAAGTAAGATGATCGATAACTTCAAACCCTAATTCATAACATTCCGCTATGACAGTCGTTGAAATGAAATAACCAAGTTTTTTGTGGATATGGTCATTACCCTCAACTCCTCCTTTTTAATAACTATGTGAATCCTGTTTGATAATTGTTGAAAATAAGTTCAAAAAAATAGTCGTCGAAAAAGTAATAAAAAAATACCATAAACTTTCTGTAGCTGATTCTTCCTTTGCAGTCCACTAGTTCTACTCCATTTATTAATCTGGAATATAATGATGTATTCAAGTAATCAGATATATTCAATGATCATCCAGTACAAAATAACTAAACTGTGCCATCAGAGTCTTCGAAATGTTCATTCGGACACCCAAATCTTCATTTAATGATATCTAACGTTCTTTGAACATATTCCCAAAATCTTCTCCATTTCTAACTTTAGTTTAACAATTATTCAACACCATGCCGTGATATTCAGCCATCGCTTAATGACAATTTTTGAACATTTCGAAAGTTCATAGTCACTCAAGCATCAAATTTCATAATGCTACAGATCCCTCCGTTCACCGCATCTGACTTATCATGGACTTGAATTGGCCTACATATTAAAACCAAATAAATATACATAAGTGACAGCTCCAATTGCATCGCACGATGACAAAGATTACGGCATTTCTCAACGTTGAAAATGCTGCCATCCTCATGTTTAGTGTGGAAACTCACAGGCATCCCAAGTAGAATTCAAAATCTATATACTAGAAATACTAAAAATTATTTACTTTCATCAGGCATAATTTAAAATCAAAAACCAAGTTCAAATGTACATGTTTCATTAAAACAAAACATTTTATATTTTTTTTAAATTTGAGATTAATGTAATTAGATTTCTTTCAGCCTTAGTCCAGGTCTGTTTAAAAAGAAAAATCTTTAAAGGAAAATGCATTACGTTAATGTATTCTGTATTAACTTCAATGATAAAATATTTTGAGTACCAAAAGCGTAAACTGATTCGAAACATACTCCTATCTTACCTATTCCAGCTATTTATTCATTTTCAATGCAGTCTTTGAAAATAAAAGGTAATAAATACGAATACAGAATATTCAAAGATGCCAGTGTGTTATACTCGCCGTACATGATACATTAATACTCTACTACAATGTTGTCAACTAAATTTTTTACTTAAAAGGTATATTCAAATTCAGGAGATGTTCATGTAATATATATATATATATATATATATATATATATATATATATATATAAACCTATATTCGTGACATTAACTTTAGGATATTTAAGACTTCTTCTTCCAAAATTTTTTACCACAATGTGTTTATCATCAACTACAAAATCATCTGTATATATTATATCTAATTTGCATGTGTTACATCGATCTTTTTTTAATACAATATAACAATAATATGTAATTACTGGCATTTCTGGTAACAAATTTTCAATTTCGCATTCAGTAAAATCACAAATAGGAGAAAACTAATTTGTTTTGTGACAGCAGTTGTATTTTTAAGTGACAGGTCATCATTAATTTCATAAAATGAATCGATTATCGCGGTTCCAAAATAACTAGATTTAAATGACATTAACGATTGTATTGTAAGTTTGCTGTCACATTCATACACCTGCCGAATAGAAATATTGTACTGGCCACCCACCAGTTGTCTATATTTTCCAAATCTGTTTTCAAGAGGATCTGTCTGAAATTTCCCCAGTACCACATAATTCATATTTAATTCTTCAAAACAGTACTTAACAATTTCAAGCATACCGTAAATGGTATAATGAAAAGCTGTAAAAGTTTGTAATGTTAAGGCTTTGGGAAACTTCTCAGAATTTTTCAAAATTTGTAATCAGTCTAACATTCGTTGTAAAAAAACTGTTTTTGGATCATCACCAGCTTAATAAGTAGTAGATTATTGATGTAAATCATTCACACGTTTTCCTTTTTGTGGCGTCTTTACGTAAACCATCTTCCACCGGGTTAATATTATTTTATTGAAGTTAAAGCAATTTGAACATTTTGTTTATCGAAATTAGTTGGGAAAAGGGCTTTTCAAGTTAAACTATAGCCATACTTTAATAAATTATCGTCTTCTAAATTGGTAAGGGCGATTAATGATTGAAATGAGGCATATCTCAAACTTAGTCTAAAAATCAGGATAAGTAAGCAATTTATCCGGTTTTGGAATTAACCAGTTATTTTTGATACAATTCCATAAATACGGTGGGTTGAACAAATGAAATAAGGAACAGTTTATATCTGTAGGGTGAGGATAAACAAGACTTAATTTTTTAGAGGCAGAAAAATTATATATTGCTTTACTATTTACATTAACGATTTTACAAAATTATGAAGAATTTCAGGGGTAATTTTTGTTACTGGTGAAATATGGGGCGGATGTAATTTCGGCCGGAAAAAGGGCAGGTACTAAAAGCCGGTAGGTAAATTCGGCCGGAGGTTTTAAGTTGCTTCCTTATCTCATAGGTATTTTCGGCCGCAAATCAAATAAAATAACAGAATGCTTTATATTAAAATATTTCTTTATTTCAATAAAATTATTACATCAACTTATTTCTATAACTTAGGTAAACTATAAATTTTTAAAAAACGTTTTGATGTGATACAGATTTAACGAAATTAATTCTAGAAATATTGTCAGATCGAAGCATATTTACCATGTTTTCGATAAATTTTAGTTTGTTTTTTACTTGTTTGTCTTTAATTTTTGCTGGAATATTTAAATTTTTTATTTTTAAATATGCATCGATCTGACAATCTTTTAATTTTTCTATAAAAATAAATATAGAAGGGTGACTTGAATAAAAACTAGAATTAAAGTGCGAATGGAATGATTCGCAGGCATTTGTGGTTCTTTTAATTGATGGGTTTTCATATGCCCATATATTTGGTGGAAAATGAGATTCTGGCGCTATGTAGTTTTTAATAAATAGTCTGCGTATTTATCTATAAGTTTATGGTCCGGTTTGTATGACATGAGATCAAATATGAAACAATCTTCAACTTCAGAGGGGTCTAAATAAGTTAGCCCAAAAGTATGAGTAAGCCATTTGCTTTCCTCGCAGTTTTTATCTTTATACATTTGGGTTAACCCTAATGATTGTATTTTCCTATACCACGCCTGGTGCAAGTGGAATCTACAACCATTTAGTTTGGTTTTGGGAAAGACAACTTTTAATGCGTTATGAATTGCGATTTCAAAATCCACAAATACCTCCTTCGGTTCAAAAACAATATTATAAAGTTCAAAAATTTTAGATTTTACCAACAGAAAAAGTCTCATATATGTGTCACTGGTCTTATTGGGCAACAGACAATACAAAAGAGGAACATAATGCCCATTTTCCAGTCCATGGATGGTAAATAACTGATAAAAATATTTTGTACAATAAGAAAATGTGCCATCCATGTAAAAATCTTTCATTTTACATAAACTTATTATATTTGTATGGCAAGAAAAAACAATGATATTATCAGCTGTGCTGTTAATAAACAAAAAATTTTCACCTGTTGTGGTTTTCGGTCCATAACTATCGAGTACAGAATGTACATCGTGAATATCCTTAGGCAGGGCTGGTAAGAGCTTACGGCGGCTGTTGTACAAATTTCTTCTTATTAGACTGACATCTATCGATGACAAATTCTCTGGCAAATGATTTGAAAGAACGCTTTTAATAATTTTTGAAGGTTTCTCCGATATGTCTTCCTCAGCTTTGCGCTTGCATGAAGTCGTCACTATTTTTCTCTCCAACGTAGTTTCATCGGACTCGTGGTTGTGGATTAATTCACTTCTAGTAACTGTGTATTCCGCACCAACAGTGTACAGTTTGGCTAAACATCTTAAATTTTTCTTTATACACCTCCAACGTACTTCACTACTTTTTAATACGTCCTGTTTACAAAACTGAAACTTTTCTACAACTAGTAAGTCACAACCGCGTGAACTCTTAATTACTGATACTGATGCCATCGTATACAAATAATATATTTTATGCTTTCTATCGACTAGTAGCTTAAAGATAAGTTATAATACTGACTAGCTATAATAATTTTATACCTGTTATTTGTGAATTTTATACATTTAAAGGAAACTATTAAGCGTAATTACCAATATTTTAATCTCATCGTAAACATCAACCCCTCGGCCGAAATTACCCCTGTCATAAATGGTACCCTTTCATTTATGCAGGTAGGCCAAGGGATTACCGGCCGAAATTACGCCCGCCGGAAATGGGCGGATGTAATTTCGGCCGGAAAAAGGGCAGGTACTAAAAGCCGGTAGGTAAATTCGGCCGGAGGTTTTAAGTTGCTTCCTTATCTCATAGGTATTTTCGGCCGCAAATCAAATAAAATAACAGAATGCTTTATATTAAAATATTTCTTTATTTCAATAAAATTATTACATCAACTTATTTCTATAACTTAGGTAAACTATAAATTTTTAAAAAACGTTTTGATGTGATACAGATTTAACGAAATTAATTCTAGAAATATTGTCAGATCGAAGCATATTTACCATGTTTTCGATAAATTTTAGTTTGTTTTTTACTTGTTTGTCTTTAATTTTTGCTGGAATATTTAAATTTTTTATTTTTAAATATGCATCGATCTGACAATCTTTTAATTTTTCTATAAAAATAAATATAGAAGGGTGACTTGAATAAAAACTAGAATTAAAGTGCGAATGGAATGATTCGCAGGCATTTGTGGTTCTTTTAATTGATGGGTTTTCATATGCCCATATATTTGGTGGAAAATGAGATTCTGGCGCTATGTAGTTTCCTAATAAATAGTCTGCGTATTTATCTATAAGTTTATGGTCCGGTTTGTATGACATGAGATCAAAT
>OY998180.1:65519560-65689560 GCA_963921935.1 Galeruca laticollis | reverse complement strand
TGTGAAATTTGGGAGCAAAGATGTTAATCGAAACATGGGAAAACACAAAATAACGGATTTCAGCAGGGAAACCAAACGCTCATTTGTGTCTTCAATTGGAAGATCCCGAGTTTTCAGGACATCAACCAACATCGACACGGAGGCGCATATAGCCCCCCCGCCATGAACCTTCCGACCCATAGTAAATAACAAAGAAGATGTAGGAATATCGCGTGATATGTTAACAACAACAAAGAGAATCATGGGTAATTCACGCAAAGTAAAGGGCTACTGAAATAGAGTGGTAACCGTGGACATGCATGTTTCTGGCTCATTTTGTCTCATCAGCACAGCATAACCAAATAATGGTGTGAAATTTGGGAGCAAAGATGTTAATCGAAACATGGGAAAACACAAAATAACGGATTTCAGCAGGGAAACCAAACGCTCATTTGTGTCTTCAATTGGAAGATCCCGAGTTTTCAGGACATCAACCAACATCGACACGGAGGCGCATATAGCCCCCCCGCCATGAACCTTCCGACCCATAGTAAATAACAAAGAAGATGTAGGAATATCGCGTGATATGTTAACAACAACAAAGAGAATCATGGGTAATTCACGCAAAGTAAAGGGCTACTGAAATAGAGTGGTAACCGTGGACATGCATGTTTCTGGCTCATTTTGTCTCATCAGCACAGCATAACCAAATAATGGTGTGAAATTTGGGAGCAAAGATGTTAATCGAAACATGGGAAAACACAAAATAACGGATTTCAGCAGGGAAACCAAACGCTCATTTGTGTCTTCAATTGGAAGATCCCGAGTTTTCAGGACATCAACCAACATCGACACGGAGGCGCATATAGCCCCCCCGCCATGAACCTTCCGACCCATAGTAAATAACAAAGAAGATGTAGGAATATCGCGTGATATGTTAACAACAACAAAGAGAATCATGGGTAATTCACGCAAAGTAAAGGGCTACTGAAATAGAGTGGTAACCGTGGACATGCATGTTTCTGGCTCATTTTGTCTCATCAGCACAGCATAACCAAATAATGGTGTGAAATTTGGGAGCAAAGATGTTAATCGAAACATGGGAAAACACAAAATAACGGATTTCAGCAGGGAAACCAAACGCTCATTTGTGTCTTCAATTGGAAGATCCCGAGTTTTCAGGACATCAACCAACATCGACACGGAGGCGCATATAGCCCCCCCGCCATGAACCTTCCGACCCATAGTAAATAACAAAGAAGATGTAGGAATATCGCGTGATATGTTAACAACAACAAAGAGAATCATGGGTAATTCACGCAAAGTAAAGGGCTACTGAAATAGAGTGGTAACCGTGGACATGCATGTTTCTGGCTCATTTTGTCTCATCAGCACAGCATAACCAAATAATGGTGTGAAATTTGGGAGCAAAGATGTTAATCGAAACATGGGAAAACACAAAATAACGGATTTCAGCAGGGAAACCAAACGCTCATTTGTGTCTTCAATTGGAAGATCCCGAGTTTTCAGGACATCAACCAACATCGACACGGAGGCGCATATAGCCCCCCCGCCATGAACCTTCCGACCCATAGTAAATAACAAAGAAGATGTAGGAATATCGCGTGATATGTTAACAACAACAAAGAGAATCATGGGTAATTCACGTATCACGCGATATTCCTACATCTTCTTTGTTATTTACTATGGGTCGGAAGGTTCATGGCGGGGGGGCTATATGCGCCTCCGTGTCGATGTTGGTTGATGTCCTGAAAACTCGGGATCTTCCAATTGAAGACACAAATGAGCGTTTGGTTTCCCTGCTGAAATCCGTTATTTTGTGTTTTCCCATGTTTCGATTAACATCTTTGCTCCCAAATTTCACACCATTATTTGGTTATGCTGTGCTGATGAGACAAAATGAGCCAGAAACATGCATGTCCACGGTTACCACTCTATTTCAGTAGCCCTTTACTTTGCGTGAATTACCCATGATTCTCTTTGTTGTTGTTAACATATCACGCGATATTCCTACATCTTCTTTGTTATTTACTATGGGTCGGAAGGTTCATGGCGGGGGGGCTATATGCGCCTCCGTGTCGATGTTGGTTGATGTCCTGAAAACTCGGGATCTTCCAATTGAAGACACAAATGAGCGTTTGGTTTCCCTGCTGAAATCCGTTATTTTGTGTTTTCCCATGTTTCGATTAACATCTTTGCTCCCAAATTTCACACCATTATTTGGTTATGCTGTGCTGATGAGACAAAATGAGCCAGAAACATGCATGTCCACGGTTACCACTCTATTTCAGTAGCCCTTTACTTTGCGTGAATTACCCATGATTCTCTTTGTTGTTGTTAACATATCACGCGATATTCCTACATCTTCTTTGTTATTTACTATGGGTCGGAAGGTTCATGGCGGGGGGGCTATATGCGCCTCCGTGTCGATGTTGGTTGATGTCCTGAAAACTCGGGATCTTCCAATTGAAGACACAAATGAGCGTTTGGTTTCCCTGCTGAAATCCGTTATTTTGTGTTTTCCCATGTTTCGATTAACATCTTTGCTCCCAAATTTCACACCATTATTTGGTTATGCTGTGCTGATGAGACAAAATGAGCCAGAAACATGCATATCCACGGTTACCACTCTATTTCAGTAGCCCTTTACTTTGCGTGAATTACCCATGATTCTCTTTGTTGTTGTTAACATATCACGCGATATTCCTACATCTTCTTTGTTATTTACTATGGGTCGGAAGGTTCATGGCGGGGGGGCTATATGCGCCTCCGTGTCGATGTTGGTTGATGTCCTGAAAACTCGGGATCTTCCAATTGAAGACACAAATTAGCGTTTGGTTTCCCTGCTGAAATCCGTTATTTTGTGTTTTCCCATGTTTCGATTAACATCTTTGCTCCCAAATTTCACACCATTATTTGGTTATGCTGTGCTGATGAGACAAAATGAGCCAGAAACATGCATGTCCACGGTTACCACTCTATTTCAGTAGCCCTTTACTTTGCGTGAATTACCCATGATTCTCTTTGTTGTTGTTAACATATCACGCGATATTCCTACATCTTCTTTGTTATTTACTATGGGTCGGAAGGTTCATGGCGGGGGGGCTATATGCGCCTCCGTGTCGATGTTGGTTGATGTCCTGAAAACTCGGGATCTTCCAATTGAAGACACAAATGAGCGTTTGGTTTCCCTGCTGAAATCCGTTATTTTGTGTTTTCCCATGTTTCGATTAACATCTTTGCTCCCAAATTTCACACCATTATTTGGTTATGCTGTGCTGATGAGACAAAATGAGCCAGAAACATGCATGTCCACGGTTACCACTCTATTTCAGTAGCCCTTTACTTTGCGTGAATTACCCATGATTCTCTTTGTTGTTGTTAACATATCACGCGATATTCCTACATCTTCTTTGTTATTTACTATGGGTCGGAAGGTTCATGGCGGGGGGGCTATATGCGCCTCCGTGTCGATGTTGGTTGATGTCCTGAAAACTCGGGATCTTCCAATTGAAGACACAAATGAGCGTTTGGTTTCCCTGCTGAAATCCGTTATTTTGTGTTTTCCCATGTTTCGATTAACATCTTTGCTCCCAAATTTCACACCATTATTTGGTTATGCTGTGCTGATGAGACAAAATGAGCCAGAAACATGCATGTCCACGGTTACCACTCTATTTCAGTAGCCCTTTACTTTGCGTGAATTACCCATGATTCTCTTTGTTGTTGTTAACATATCACGCGATATTCCTACATCTTCTTTGTTATTTACTATGGGTCGGAAGGTTCATGGCGGGGGGGCTATATGCGCCTCCGTGTCGATGTTGGTTGATGTCCTGAAAACTCGGGATCTTCCAATTGAAGACACAAATGAGCGTTTGGTTTCCCTGCTGAAATCCGTTATTTTGTGTTTTCCCATGTTTCGATTAACATCTTTGCTCCCAAATTTCACACCATTATTTGGTTATGCTGTGCTGATGAGACAAAATGAGCCAGAAACATGCATGTCCACGGTTACCACTCTATTTCAGTAGCCCTTTACTTTGCGTGAATTACCCATGATTCTCTTTGTTGTTGTTAACATATCACGCGATATTCCTACATCTTCTTTGTTATTTACTATGGGTCGGAAGGTTCATGGCGGGGGGGCTATATGCGCCTCCGTGTCGATGTTGGTTGATGTCCTGAAAACTCGGGATCTTCCAATTGAAGACACAAATGAGCGTTTGGTTTCCCTGCTGAAATCCGTTATTTTGTGTTTTCCCATGTTTCGATTAACATCTTTGCTCCCAAATTTCACACCATTATTTGGTTATGCTGTGCTGATGAGACAAAATGAGCCAGAAACATGCATGTCCACGGTTACCACTCTATTTCAGTAGCCCTTTACTTTGCGTGAATTACCCATGATTCTCTTTGTTGTTGTTAACATATCACGCGATATTCCTACATCTTCTTTGTTATTTACTATGGGTCGGAAGGTTCATGGCGGGGGGGCTATATGCGCCTCCGTGTCGATGTTGGTTGATGTCCTGAAAACTCGGGATCTTCCAATTGAAGACACAAATGAGCGTTTGGTTTCCCTGCTGAAATCCGTTATTTTGTGTTTTCCCATGTTTCGATTAACATCTTTGCTCCCAAATTTCACACCATTATTTGGTTATGCTGTGCTGATGAGACAAAATGAGCCAGAAACATGCATGTCCACGGTTACCACTCTATTTCAGTAGCCCTTTACTTTGCGTGAATTACCCATGATTCTCTTTGTTGTTGTTAACATATCACGCGATATTCCTACATCTTCTTTGTTATTTACTATGGGTCGGAAGGTTCATGGCGGGGGGGCTATATGCGCCTCCGTGTCGATGTTGGTTGATGTCCTGAAAACTCGGGATCTTCCAATTGAAGACACAAATGAGCGTTTGGTTTCCCTGCTGAAATCCGTTATTTTGTGTTTTCCCATGTTTCGATTAACATCTTTGCTCCCAAATTTCACACCATTATTTGGTTATGCTGTGCTGATGAGACAAAATGAGCCAGAAACATGCATGTCCACGGTTACCACTCTATTTCAGTAGCCCTTTACTTTGCGTGAATTACCCATGATTCTCTTTGTTGTTGTTAACATATCACGCGATATTCCTACATCTTCTTTGTTATTTACTATGGGTCGGAAGGTTCATGGCGGGGGGGCTATATGCGCCTCCGTGTCGATGTTGGTTGATGTCCTGAAAACTCGGGATCTTCCAATTGAAGACACAAATGAGCGTTTGGTTTCCCTGCTGAAATCCGTTATTTTGTGTTTTCCCATGTTTCGATTAACATCTTTGCTCCCAAATTTCACACCATTATTTGGTTATGCTGTGCTGATGAGACAAAATGAGCCAGAAACATGCATGTCCACGGTTACCACTCTATTTCAGTAGCCCTTTACTTTGCGTGAATTACCCATGATTCTCTTTGTTGTTGTTAACATATCACGCGATATTCCTACATCTTCTTTGTTATATATATATATATATATATATATATATATGTATATATATATATCTATATATATATATCTATATATATATATATATATATATATATATATATATATATATATATATATATATGTATATATATATATATATATATATATATATATATAAAAAGGAGATAGAAATTTCCAAGAAGTGAGAAATGGAGTGATGGAGACGAAGATAATAAACAATTATATTGGAAATACAGGGGAACAAAAATTTGAAGGGGATAACAGGAAAATACACCCAAAGGTGTTAAAATTCTAAAGAATAAAATAAAAAATATACAAAATGAAGAAGACATAAAAGAAATGATAAGAGAAAACTTGGATAATCATGCGTTAGTATGGTACATAAGTAAGGAGGAAGATTTTAATAATTTTGAAGATTTTGATGAACAATTCATAAAATATTTCTGGGGAAATAGTGCCCAAGCAAGGGTAAGAGAGAAACTTTACTCAGGCAAATAGAGGCAGGCAGAGGAAATAGCATGAATGATTACGCTATGAAAGTATTCATGAATGCTAAATTCCTAGATCCACCCATACCAGAGGAGGAAATAATCATGTTTATATCCAGACATTTTAAATGCGAGATAACTGAAACGAATACCATTCAGAATGTTAAAAACATTGAACAACTAAGTAGCTATTTACAAAGACTAGAGAGAAATAGAGTGGATAATAATAACTATAACAGGAATAAAAATAATAATAGTAACAATTTTAACCGAAATAATCAATATAATAATAACAGTAACAATTTTAATAGAAATAATCAATACAATAACAATAATTATGAGAATAATACAAATAATCAAAATAGCAGAAGAGATAATTATGAACAAAGTTATAATAGAGCAAATAACATGAACAATAGACATTATAACAATGGATACTACAACAGAAACAATAATTATAACAATAATTCAGGAAATAACAATAATATAACAGAAATTTTAACAATCACAACAACCATAACAGAAACTTAAGATATAATAATGACAACAATAACAATTATAGAGAACAAAATAATAGGAGTGGACAACATGGAAGCCGACAAAGAGAAGAAAATAGAGAACAAAGAAAAGACTATAGGGAGGAAGAAAGAGGAAATGGAAATGGGGGACAGAGAAGAGTGAATCGTATCCAAAGAAGAGAAGAGAAAGTGATATCGGTAGAACCGGAGATAATCACTGAACAAGAGCCCGACCAAAATTTTGGATCGAGCACATACCAAATGTGAGAAATATCATCTGTACGTATGAACATCCAAGGGAATATATTAAATTTGGGGAGGATTTGGAATTAAAAGAAATAATGGGATTAATAAAAATCAAAGGAAAAATAAATGGGAAGCAAGTCAAAATATTAATTGATACAGGTTCGGAAGCGTCCATAATTAAAACAAAATTAATAGAAGAAAATATTGAAAATTATGGAAATAAGCTAATCAAAATACCGAAAACTACATTAATAGGAGCAAATGGAAAGAAATTGTGTGAAGTTAGCAGATCTCTAATACGAAGGATTGAATTAAAGGATGGGAAAGAAGTTGAGATGCAATTATTGTTAGTGGATAATTTAAAAACAGATATACTTATAGGAATAGATGAAATAACAAAATATAAGGCAAGAAATGATTTTGAAAAGATGGAGATATAATTACATGGTAATAGAATTGAATTTGAGGAAGAGAATATGGAAGTATTGGCAATTGAAGAGGATAATAAGAAGTTATGGAATAAAGAAAGCAGTGGAAATATGGAAGAATTGGCAATTTAAGAGGATAATAAGAAGTTATGGAATATAGAAAGAAGTGGAAATATGGAAGAATTGGCAATTGAAGACGAAAATAAGAAGTTATGGAATAAATAAAGGAGTGGAATTATGGAAGAATTGGAATTAGTGTGTGGAAGTAAGGAATATGAAGAGAAAGTGAAGAATTTGATAATGAAATATGAAGGATTGATTAAAAAAGAAATGAGAATGGCAAATAACTATGTACATAAGATAGAAGTTAGGGGAATAGAAACATTTAGAATAAGAACATATATCATACCTTATAAATATAGGAAAGAAGTTGAATCAGAAATACAAAATATCTTAAAGACAGTATTATAGAAAGATGTAACACAAGAAATATTTATCAATAAACTGTACCGAAATAAGAGACTCCGAGAAATGTATAAGTAATGAGACGCGTAACGAACACTAAAGAATTTTCAGAAGTGGATTTATAACATGATTTTTTTTCACTAATTCCTTTGGATGAAACATGTAACTTGAAATAAACTAAGAATTAGTATATTTACGTATGGTATTTTAAATAGATTGAAAATTGATTGGAGAGGATACTGCAACACAGGATTCCAGAATCATCTTTGTAACAGCGACCTGAAATAAAGAGAAATGTATTATTAGTTAAATTGAAAGACAATGTTAGAATATATTATTTGAAGTAAAATTTGCGTTCATAAAATTTTTCCTTATATAAAAATTTGATCAACGCAAAATTATGGGGATGTTAACATAGAAAGGAACTTGCAACACTCTGTATACTATAATATGGAATGAAATACTACACACCATATATCAATACAAAATTTAGAATTTAAATTACTATTTAAATCATCAAAAATATGGACAATCTATATCACTCATCATTCAAGAGAGAAAATAAACATGAATCAAACCGAAGAAACATTAAGGAAATTTTCAATACACCTTGTAAATGCACATATGTTGCATATAACATGATTTCTAGCCATTGAGAGAGAGCATTCTAAACGTTACCTTGTATAAATGTAACAATTTATTTCTCACACAGTAAAAGTCAAAACATTATGATTTGTTTTCCAATATACCAATTAGGTATTGAAAGGAATTCTCTGGTAACATTAGATAATTATTTAGTATATGTCAAGGTAAAAAGTCAAAATAATAATAACATTAAGGTTATAAATGTATGACGTTTGTGAAATGAATTGTCATTCTGAATAGATATGTGTGATAAGCAATATATCAGATTTGATTATTTAAAATATTAAACGGAATGTCCTAGAAGGATAAATGAGCAATTTGAAACTTGAGATGGGATTTGCCAACAAGAATTTTTATAGCCAATTTTGATTAGTGAATCAGATTTGAAATATTTTGATCAGCGGCAAGCGGATTAAAAACAAAAAAAATTGAATAGAAAAAGTTGTTGATAATGTACACTATTCACTAGGTAGAATTTTTTTTGGTAGAATGAATGGGGTGAAAAGCAAAATTTTTAGAAGATAATTCAAAAACTATTCGACAAGCAGCCCTTTGGAGTGGTAAATATAAAAGAAATACATTATTCTCAAATATAACTAAACAAATTTATAAATCAAGCTGATAAACATAGATTTAACAAGAAATTGGTAAACATTATAGCATACTAACCGTAAAATTTTATCTGTATAAGCAAGTAAAGTTTTGTATCGTGTGAATGGTATCTCCACGATACATTTCAGAAAGGGCTGGACTGTGGAATCTCATCTAAAATGTATTGATGTAGATGAAATATAACATCAATGTTGATTTTTGCCCAAACACGACGAATTGTGTGGTGTCCCAAGAAGTAATCTAAAAAAATAATGAATGAGGTGAACTGAAGAAAAAGTGAACAGGTATTTGAAACTATTTCATTTAAATAGAAAAGGTTGAATAAACTCACTTGTGTTGTGTAAATATTTGAACTCTGATATTTCATACACTTTGTCCATCGTTATATCCGCCTACATGTCACTATAACTGCTTAACCATAATACTACTTACGAAATTCATGATAAAGATCCTACTAATTCTATTCAAAACGGTTGTAACAAACTAGTAAAGAAGTTATAGGATGAAGGTCAGGTGAAGGGAGCTGTGAAGAAGAAATTGATGTGTTATAATGGCATTGCTCCTAAATTTTATGCATTACCAAAGGTACATAAACCAACTCTATCGGTACGTCCTATTGTGGCTAGCATTGGTGCTCCAGCACACCTTATATCTTCATTTTTAACTGATATTTTGACAAAAGCTTACAATCCAGATAATGATTATTTTATCAATGATTCATTTGATGTCTTCAATAAATTACATATTCCTGATAATTACATAATAGCAAGTTTGGATGTTGTGTCTCTTTTTAGCAACGTGTATTTGGACGCTGCACTGAGAGCAATTAGTAATAGGTGGGGAGATATTAGCAGTCATTGTAGCATTGACAAAAACACTCATATGGAATGAATAACTTTCCTGTTTAATAACACCTATTTGTCATTACTGTAATCCCGGTTTTACCGTTCACCCTATTATTCGTAAAAAAGTATGTCGATGACATGATTTTTGCTTTACCTAGAGACTTGGTTGATGAAATTCTATTTGTTTTCAACAGCTATGATCCCTATATCCAATTTACCATTGACGTAGAGGACGACCAATCCTCTGTACCTTTTTTAGATACTTAGTTCATTCGTATTGATAATACACGTTGTATATAGATTGGTATCGAAAACCAATCTCGTCAGGGAGGTACATGAGTTACTGGTCCTATCATAAACACTCTATGAAGGTTAATTTGGTGAAACAAATTAAGAGTAGAGTATTAAACATTTCTGACTCTTCATTCCATGATAAGAACTTAAAACACCTCTTCCAACTTTTCATTGATAACTCTTATCCTAGGACTTTAGTGAGAAAATTTTTATTCAATACGTCAGCCATCAATGATAGCAATATTAACAATAACAATCAAGTTGAAAGTGTTCAAACCAGTGCTGGAGTGGTGGCAGTGGATAATCCATTTTATGTTTCCATACCTTACATAAGGGATGTTTCCCCTAACATTTGTAGAATTTTTAAACAACTTAGTAGCGTTAAGATTGCTTTTAGTACAGTTTTGACAATTAAATCTGTTTTTAGCAAATTGAAAGATAGGACTCCAACCTTAGCTCTCTCATACGTGGTTTACTCTATACCTTGTAGTGATTGTGATAAAACATATATTGGCCAGACTTCTAGGACCGTATCCCAAAGGATATCGTCCCATAAGTCTGACACTCGGCTGCATCCAGAGAGATGTGCTCTGGCAGAACATGTGAATGTGAATGAATTATTCTGATGTAAAGGTTTTAACAATGGAAAATAATTATCATGAGAGGCTCTTTTTGGAAATGTCTTTTATCGCACAGGAGCCAAATACTATCAATAAAAAATCAGATATAAAAAATCTTAGTGAAATTTACTTTTTTTTACTGTCTGTTGACAAACAACAAAATTTCAATATGATTCGGGATTTACATAATTCTTCAATTTTATCATAAAAATATCTATATAAATATATTCAATTTTTTCCCCCACCTGTTGTGGTTTTTTGTCGTATTGGAATGTGTACCTACCATCAACAAAAAAATTATAACTAGTTTCGTATAATAACTTGATAGATGTATTTGCCGTTTGTGTGTGAAATGTCTCATTTTACGAAAAGAATATTTTAAAATGTAATATCAATTTATTTTTAGTAACTTCGACTTTGTCATGTTTTTTGTGTCACAACGTTATAACAACTATTTTTATTAATCTCAACATAATATAAGTATGCTATTTTCTAAAATAGATGTAATTTGTTATAGAACGGTTAGAGTTGTGTCATAATACCCAATTTAATGATTTTTGTTAAGTTTGATAATGTTTAAAAGGAAATAAATAATTCTATCACATACATATATTAAATGAAATATATTATATTTTGAGCTGGTTGATTCCTGTAACATACATTCTTGTATGTGAGAGATGAGAGTTTGTGGTGCTTGAATAGCTAGTTTTTCTGAATAATTAATAATAGTTTTCAAAACTCTGACTAAATATTTCAATGTAATGTATTAGTCTTGTTATTAAAAATAATTAATTCCGTACAGGATTATTCAGTATTATAGTCGGGTAAAATTTTGTCACAATTTGACCTTTACTGACAATTCATGTTTGTGTCGCCATCAGTGCTTTTTGTTGTGTTGGAACATTCTTGACTACTTCGCTGCTTTTTGTGAGAGAGAAAGATTTTGCGATTGGTTGGGGTTGTTTTGGCTCGACGGATTGTGGTGTTGGTCGCATAAGTTGTTGTAACGTTTTTATTATCTTTTGTAGTGCTCCCTGATGATGGAAATAAACGTTTCCGAAAGCTTGGAAATATTATAAAGAGTTTACTTTTATTTGCTGCTATATATATATATATATATATATATATATATATATATATATATATATATATATATAAAATTGAAAATATCACGGGGATTGCAGCCTAAATAATATTTATATTCTTGTTATACAAAACCGAGCGCTTTCGAAAGACTATTTCTTTCTTTTTTTGGTTGCGTGTTAGAATTATAAGAAATCAAAGAAAACAGGATACATAGTAATCACATCCGACTTAAGTTAGAGCTAAAATCAATGCCTCAACATTGAATTAAAATGCAATAGGAAACCAAAAGATTGAAAAAGTGAACAAGTAAAAAATTGAACAAATTGAAACATTGAAAAATTGACAAATTGCAAAATTGAGTTTAAATTAACAACATAAAATTAATACTTAGCTAAAATCCCTCCTGAAGGAAACACATTTTGGTTTTTTTAACTTCACCACTACTACATTTTGACAGAGAATATTTAAAACTGATTCGGTTGTTTCAAGTGTATCTAGTTTTTGGATAGACAGTAATGTTTTTTACTTTACCATACCTGCTTTCAGTCGTATTCTCTTCAAACGAGTTTGTTTTATTATATGTCAAACATACCAGGGTAGTTAGAAAATTGCAAAGTGGGATACCAAATGTTGCACCAAAACTAGCAATGAGATTAATATTGAAAATTTTGGATCTTGATGTCCAATTACTGTTAAAACATTTTTCTTCTTGCAAAAAAAAATTCTTTTTCTTTCATATAACAGTTGCCTGCTGTTATCATTTGGTAGATTATTTATAACAAGGAGTTGAATATGCTCAGAGCCACCAAACAGCATGAACTCTCACTTCATCCGTCCCGTGGCTGTGAACACATCCAGGCAGTTATCGCGTGTAAAAAAGCACAGGCTAAAAGAGGACAACACCAATAGGTGGTAAGTTTTATTATCACAAGAGGTTTCCCTACAGAAAAGAAAAAATTAATCAAAGTCCAGTCTCTCACCTTGGAATTTAAGATTCTGAAATTGCCAACTTCGGAGGCTATCACCCTCTGAGTAGCAAGAGTTTTTTTTATATTTAAAATTCTTTAATTTAATAATACAACAAACTTCAAAGAGGGAAATGGCAAGCCCTACACCCTGTCAAGTTTGTCAGTCCCGACAGAGGTAGGAACTCACCACAACCTCCCCGAAATGCTGTTGGTTTAAGTAAGTACTCTCAATGCCTGGTGTTATTTGATTCAACATGCTATACTATTACTTTTTTGTGAATTATGTTATAGTGTGAAAAAATGTTTATAGCGGAGTTAGCTGATAGTGCAACGCCCGTGAAAGAAACGCCACAATTTCCACACAGACATCCCACAGCAACTAACTAAGGGAAGAATCGTCACTGCTAGCTGGGTTGACATTTGTAAAATGTAACAAATATGTATAAATCTTACTTATATCATCGATGTCAAATTTTTTATTCATAGTTAGGTGTGTCGGGACTGACAAACTTGACAGGGTGTAGGGGTTGCCATTTCCCTCTTTAAAGTTTGTTGTATAATTAAATTAAAAAATTTAATATATAAAAAAAACTCTTGCTACTCAGAGGGTGACAGCCTCTGAAGTTGGCAATTTCAGAATCTTAAATTCCAGGGTGAGAGACTGGACTTTGATCAATTTTTTCTTTTCTGTAGGAAAACCTCTTGTGATAATAAAACTTACCACCTATTGGTGTTGTCCTCTTTTAGCCTGTGCTTTTTTACACGCGATGACTGCCTGGATGTGTTCACAGCCACGGGACGGATGAAGTGAGAGTTCATGCTGTTTGGTGGCTCTGAGCATATTCAACTCCTTGTTATAAATAACCTACCAAATGATAACAGCAGGCAACTGTTATATGAAAGAAAAAGATTTTTTTTTTGCAAGAAGAAAAAATTTTTAACAGTAATTGGACATCAAGATCCAAAATTTTAAATATTAATCTCATTGCTAGTTTTGGTGCAACATTTGTTATCACACTTTGCAATTTTCTAACTACCCTGGTATGTTTGACATATAATGAAACAAACTCGTTTGAAGAGAATACGACTGAAAGCAGGTATGGTAAAGTAAAAAAAAATATTGTCTATACAAAAACTAGATACACTTGAAACAACCGAATCAGTTTTAAATATTCTCTGTCAAAATGTAGTAGTGGTGAAGTTAAAAAAACCAAAATGTGTTTCCTACAGGAGGGATTTTAGCTAAGTATTAATTTTATGTTGTTAATTTGAACTCAATTTTGCAATTTGTCAATTTTTCAATGTTTCAATTTTTTAAATTTTTTACTTGTTCACTTTTTCAATTTTTTGGTGTCTTATTGCATTTTAATTCAATGTTGAGGCATTGATTTTAGCTCTAACTTAAGTCGGATGTGATTACTATGTATCCTGTTTTCTTTGATTTCTTATAATTCTAACATGCAACCTTGAAAAAGAAAGAAATAGTCTTTCGAAAGCGCTCGGTTTTGTATAACAAGAATATAAATATTATTTAGGCTGCAATCCCCGTGATATTTTCAATTTTGTTTGTTAATAGTTCAGCCGTGATTACTTGTCTCTCTCTCTCTCTCTCTCTCTCTCTCTATATATATATATATATATATATATATATATATATATATATATATATATATATATATATATATATATATATATATATATATATATATATTGTTACGAAACAGCACACTGGTATAGTCTCTGAATCCGACTCTGTCTAAGCCATGTATGAAAGTTAAAGTTATGGCGGATGTGCAGGGATTTATTAGAATTGTTTACGATTGTGACTATCTTATCTAAATATTGTTTTTGTGACCAGTCTTATCTAGAAAATACGAGTGCCAATTGTTTTCGTGTAAACCGCAATCTAGAATTATCTAGTTAAAAAGGCACTAATATATATAAAGGACCGACCAGCGGAGAAGTTCCACTTCAGTTGATGAAGTGATCTCGACAAATAAATAAGAATACACTGAAATAGCGAACAGTGAAGTGTTGATATAAATTATTAATTAAGGTTGTGTGTAGATAAATTAAATTTAAGTGAATAGTTAAGTGTATATAAGTTAAATGTTAAAGAGTAGTTTACTATTTAAATAAATTCGTAAGTAGTAGTGTGTTTAAAGTTTATTTCACCCGTTTACTGTTTAAGTAAATTAGAGAAACATTACATTGGTGTCAGAAGTGGGATAATATAAAAAAATGGCCACGTAAAAATGGCCAAGAGACTAGGTGACTTGAAAGTGACCGAGTTAGGAGCAGAATGGGAAGATCGTGAGTTGGAAACGTCCGGTAATAAAAGTGAATTAGTAGAAAGACTTGAAGTGGCATTGGAAAACGACGACTTTGACCAGAATCAGTTTTATTTAAAGACGAAGCTTCCACCTTAATCTCGTCAATTTCTGCTAAGATGGACGAGAAGATTTCTGCCATGGAAGAGAATATGGATGAGAGGATTTCTGGTATGAAACACGACATTTCTGCTAACACGGACGAGAAGATTTCTGCTATGAAGAACGACATTTCTGCTGATATTTCTGCTAATATTGACGACAATATTTCTGCTTTGAAGAACGATATATCTGCTGATATCTTATTAATGAAAAACAACATTGCCGCTGACGTTGAAAATGAAATTTCGTCTCCAGCATCTGAAATCGAGAATAAAATGTCAACGATGGACAAGAAGATTGAGAATAAGATCACAACGATGGACGAGAAGATTGAGAATAAGATTACTACGATGGACGGGAAGAATGAGAATAAGATCAAAACGATGGACGAGAAAATCAAGGAGTTAGAAAAAAGATGACAGATATAAGAACTCAAGACACGCCAGCGGAAGAAAAGGAGACCGAGCAAACGAAACCTTGCAAGACAGAAATATACCCTTAGTTATGAGACATTGGCAGTTTTAACTGAGTCAAGGCCCCAACGTTCGATGGAAAAATGTAGTAGACCAATTATGTGAAACAATTTGAAGCAGCCGATAGAGTGAATAATTGGTCCGATGGAGTGGTGGAGTGCTCTTACAAATCCAAGGAGGGCAAGAAACAGTGCTGGGATATTTCAGTAGTCCTCTCCAAACCAGAACGAAACTACTGCGTCACAAGAAGAGAACTTTTGGCGGTAGTGAAGTCCGTGAAACACTTTTACCAGTATCTCTATGGTCTATGGTAGGAAGCTTTAATTCCGGACTGATCATGCAGCACTCAAGTGGTTGATGCAGTCCAATAATCCCGAGGGCCAGATCGCTAGATGGATTGAACGACTTCAAGAGTACGATTTCAACATCGAACATCGAGCTGGTGTGAGTCGCCGAAATGCCGACTCCCTGTCCAGACGGCCGTGCCCAACAGACTACTTCCACTGAATCAAGGCTGAATCTAGGGAAGCTGCAGTTTCAAGAACTACAGTAGTCAATGAAGAATGGTCACCCACCAGGATCAGAGAAGATCAGGAGAATGATTCTTGCCTAAAGAAGATTCAGCAGTGGAAGAAAGGAAATCGGTGACCTACCTGGCAAGAAGTGTGAAGATTTTCACCGAAACTAAAGGTGTATTGGGCTCAGAGGGACTCCCTTGTCCTGGAAGAAGGGCTGTTGAAAAGAGTCCTTGAAAACGATGATGGTTCCAAGATGAGGAGACAGCTAGTTATTCCTAGAACGAGGGTAGCTGAGGTTCTGGAGAAGTTACACGACAGTCCATCGGGAGGTCATCTGGGAGTGAGGAAATCCCTTCAGCGAGTCCATGAAAGATTTTATTGGATGAACAGCTCCGACGATGTGAAGGACTGGTGTAAGAAAGGTACGACTTGTGCTACGAGTAATGGACCACATCGCAAGAGAAAGGCACCTATGAAACGGTATAATGTTGGAAGCCCTATCGAAAGGATTGCTTTAGATATCGCCCAACCATTTCCGACGACAGAAAATGGTAGCAAATACATACTGGTTGTAATGGATTATTTCGAAAAGTGGGTGGAAATTTATGCGATCCCGAACTATGAGGCCACAACTGTCGCGGATGTATTGGTGAAAGAATTTATCAGCCGATATGGAGTGCCCTTGGAAGTCCACAGCGACCAGGGAAGAAATTTCGAAAGCCATCTATCCCAGGAGATTTGCGAGAAGATGGGAATGAAGAAGACCAGAACTACTGCTTTACATCTACAGTCAGATCGAATGGTCGAGAGAATAAATAGGGCTATTGGAAAATACCTGTCCAAAGTAGTTTCCAGCCATCACAGAGATTGGTACCAGTATATTTCCCTATTTGCTTGGCTTCTCGATCTGCCGTCAATGAGTCCACGGGTGAAACACCTCCGAAAATCCTATTTGGACGTGAAATGAGGCTTCCTAGTGACCTGGAATTTGGCTGTCCACCTGGAGAGGATGTAGCAGGAGAACACTACGAGGTACAATTGGGAAGAAGACTGGACGATATTCATGATTTAGTTCGAACAAATTTTCAAGTTGCCAGCGATAGAATGAAAAGTCGTTACGACACGCAGGCCACACTAGGCGGTGTTAAAGAAGTGGACAAAGTATGGTTACACTACCCAACGAGGAGAAAAGGATTTCCTCCAAAATTACAAAAATCTTGGGAAGGTCCAAACTTAATCAAGAAAAGGATCAATGATGTTATATATCGCTTAAGCAAGATCCCCAATGGAAAACCAAAAGTAGTTCACCAAAACCGACTAGCGCCATTCGAAGGAGACTATGACCTAGAGAAAGGAGTAAACTATATTCGAGATGTGTCTTATTCTACCTTCGATGAATTTATGGGCGCGTATTGAGGTACCGGGTAAACTAGATATTGAGTCACTTCCGAACAACGACAAGATTTGTTCACTCTCCCGGAAGATTATTCACTGGCATACAACATCCCCGCCCGTCTCAAGAACGCACGAGGGTTGGCATTTCGAAAGAAGTTTGGGCAATTAGAAGAACTTGAAGACCAGATTCCAGCTCCTGGCAAGACACTGAAACTGAAACATAATTCGCGGTACGTCTTCTACGTGGTATTTTAAAATGAATTTGAAGATAGATCTACCTACCGCGATGTGTGGAAAGCACTTCAAAACCTCCGAGACCATGTGTTAGAATCCAGCGTGAAGAAACTGGCTATGCCTAAGATAGGGAGTAACCAGTTGGATTGGCGAGTTATCAGGAACATGGTAGAGATTATCTTTCGAGATACCGGTGTCTAGATATTAATTTGCAGTTACAACTCCCGTTATCAGTATCCGATGAAGACGGTGCCCTGCTATTTTCATTAGATCGGAAAGTGTAGAAATGGGACCAGTTGCCGATTCAAACTTCCAGTCTCGGCTACACAAAAGTTCCAGGAGGAACTTCCGTTCAAGGGGAGGGTAATGTTACGAAACAGCACACTATTATAGTCCCTGACTCTCTCTAAGCCATGTATGAGAGTTAAAATTATGGCGGATGCGCAGGGATTTCTTAGAATTGTTTACGATTCTGACTATCTAATCTAGACATGGTTTTTGTGACCACTCTTATCTAGAAAATGCGAGAGCCAATTGATTTCGTGTAAGCCGCAATCTAGAATTATCTAGTAAAACAATCACTAATATATATAAAGGACCGACCAGCGGAGAAGTTCCGGTTTAGTTGATGAAGTGATATCGACAAATAAACAAGAATACACTGAAATAGCGAACAGTAAAGTGTTCATATAAATTAATAATAGAGGTTGTGTGTATATAAATTAAATTTAAGTGAATAGTTAGTTAAGTCTGTATAAAGTGTTAGTGAGTAGTGTAGTGTTTAAATAAATTCGTAAGTAGCCATACTGTGTGTTTAAAGTTTATTCCATCCGTTTACTGTTTAAATAAATTAGAAAACCATTACAATATATATATATATATATATATATATATATATATATATATATATATATATATATATATATATATATATATATATATATATATGTAAGTATTGGTACGTTTGACGGATGAATATTAACAAAATATGTTCATCCAAAACTGGGTGTAGCAGTCAACAGTGGGGCTGGTGAGAAATCAAACAATTTTATTATTCATCAAGCTTCCAACCCTTGTTTGGGGTCTTCCTCAGGATGACTACAAATATTATATATTTAGAAACAATACGTTACAAAACATAGTCGTACTTAGTAAAATGGATTGTCAGATCGACTAATTAGTTAAAGGCCATTTTGTGTTGTTCCGTGCTCACCGTGTTGTTCCATGCTAATTGTCACTTTTACCATTTGTTATCATTTGTTTTCATTTGGAGTTTTATCAGTTAATTTCTAACATCTTAAAATGTAATATTCATTGTTTGTTTGATCCAATAATAATTTCTAAATCAGTACAATGTTATTGTTTGTAACGGTTTTTATGTTACTTTTAAATGTTTTTTAAATGTATATATTGTTTATGGAGTTTTTATTGTTTCCAACTTTTATGGTATAGTCGATCTGATAATCCATTTTAGTAAGTACGACTATGTTTTGTAACGTATTGTTTTTAAATATATAATATTTGTATCCTGAGGAAGACCCCAAACAAGGGTTGAAAGCTTGATGAATAATAAAATTGTTTGATTTCTCACCAGCCCCACTGTTGACTGCTACACCCAGTTCTGGATGAACATATTTTGTTATATATATATATATATATATATATATATATATATATATATATATATATATATATATATATATATATATATATATATAGATATAAAGATATATAGATAATAGGAAATTAATTATCTGGAAAAATAACATTAATATCTGTCAATTGTATTTTAAATTTTATCAATTCTAAATATTTATAGTAAATCAGGTTATTTTAAAAGAAATATATGATCCTAAGTGTAAATGAAAGATTAATACAAAGTCATGTTATAATCATAACAAATTAGATTTAAAAAATTGACTATCGAGTGTAAATTTGTTAAATAATTACTTTGGTTTAAAAATTTTATTGCAATAACTGAATCTCACCTTTGTTAATGGAATTGTCCACTTGCCATTGTTTGCCTCTTCAGTCATGAAATTTCGAACGTTCATAATTATTTCACGACACTACTCACTCAACTTATTATGAACAACTTTACTTTCTGGAGTCGCCATAACAAGTTACTATTGCACAACCCCGATAATCACACTTTTCTCTGAACTGTACTGTCGAAACGAAGCTTACGAATTCTGCGCGCGAAGTGAGCTCTTGCAATCCGCATACGTCTTTGCTACGGCGCATCGGAAGTTGCCAAACTTCCGACTACCAAAATTAATTTCCCAACCTGTATGTATTTACTTACCTAAACGTCCATACGGCCCAACGGAAGATCTTTTCATTTTTACATAATGATTTACCTGTCCCAAACAAAATACAGTACGTTCGCATAAATACTGTAGAAACGCTGAGTCTTTTCAATCACGTGACTGATACGACATCAACTATATGGATCTTAATCAAAACAATACGACAAACGTTTGTATTGAGTTTCGCTCTTTTTCTGTTATTAGAAGAAGACAGTACCAACATAGTATGTGTTGAATAATATCTTCAACTGAGCCACGTGTTGGAAAAGCTTCACCGATTATACTGTATCTGTATCTGTATCTGTGAAAGTTGGAAGGGCGGGTAACCCCACAGCACTCAGGCTACAATTGGCCTATTGTGCATCCTTCTAAGGTTCAAAACTCCCTTCTAGCTCGTCATCCAGCCTACCTATTTGAAGTAGGCGATAACGTCGCCTGAATTAAGTTGCCTCATACTGGCATGTGTTAGCCTGTGCTCGCCAAATACATGAAACCTAAAATGAGAAAGTGTCTGACATTCGCAAAGAATGTGTTCGACAGTCTCATCTTCTTGTTCACATACACTACAAAGTGGGGTGGTAGACAGGCCCAGTCTGTGAGGTGTTTTCGTAGGTGGCAGTGACCAGTCAGAATACCCGTGGCTGTTCGTAGATTCCGCCTGTTGATAGTCACGTATTTTTTGGCTACTTTGCTGACCGGATATTGTAACAGTTCCTTGGCAAGTCGGCAGCCTTCTGCGTCGTCCCATCCACCCTTAAACTGTTCCTTTAATAGGTCGGCCGTCGCTGATGCCAAAAGACCAATGAAAGTGCCAGCTCCCAAGATTTTGTGGGAGGCTGCCTTCCTGGCTAGCGAGTTTGCAATACGGTTTCCTTTCGATTTCTCATGGCCCTTAATCCAGCCTAAAGTGACCGTGTTGTTGTTACAGGCTTCCAATAAGACCATGTGACATTCTAGTACTAGGCCTGATATAATACGTGGTCTGTTCAAGGCTAGTGGTGTTTGTCTACTGTCCGTAAGTATGTATATATTATTCCCTGTGGCTTTCCTAATCTCTTTTGCAGCGATGCAGATAGCAGTGAGCTCTGTTTGAGCCCATTGCCAATTTTATGTTTAGATTCAGGGATCTGGACAAAATTCCACATCTTGAGCCCACATTTGATTTAGACCCATTTGTGAAGATGTGGATTGCGCCTCCTTCCAATGGGTCTTGTGCGTTGTTTTTAAAGATTACCTTGTAGGGCCTGTTGAAGACATATCGCGGTGGAATCGAGTCGGTATTGGCCTGCAGCAGTGGGACCTCTCTGAGGGCCTCATGCCACAAATTACATCTCAGTTTACCGGATCCTACATTAGGTTGTATACCGTTAGAGCGTAGACGTGCCATGGTCATCAAAACAACCTCCTTAATGTATATGTCAAGGGAAGTGAGACCGAGGATTACCTCCATGGCTCTTGTTGGCGTGGTTCTCATGCCTCCTGTTGTGTTGAGGTATGCTTTTCTTTGGATTTGATCCAGTTTACGCACGACTGTCAGCTGGTTTGCTTCAACTTCCCAGGCAATCGCGCCGTACGTTAGCATATGTGAGATGATGGCAGTGTAAATCCAGACAGCAACCCTAGGTGACATTCCCGAGGTGCGGCCGATGGTTCTACGACAATGCTCATAAGAAATATATGCTTTCTTGACTCTGCTTCTTAAATGAGAGTTCCACGTTAACTTACTGTCGAAGGTGACCCCTAAGTATTTCACCTCTGAAGAAAATTTAAGTTTGGTGTCTAGGAGCTTTGGGGCTTGATGTTTTGCAAGCTTCCTTTTTTTTCATGAAAAGAACCATCTCTGTCTTTTTTGGATTAATTGAAAGCGAATGATCTCTGCACCATCGTTCTATGATATTGAGGGCCTCTTTCATTAAAGCGCAGAGTGTCTCCTCGAATCTTCCTGTTAGCAGAATCACTAGGTCATCTGCATATGCTATTGTGTAGAAGTTGCTATCGTTGAGGTGGCTGACCAAGGAGTCTAAGACCATGTTCCACAGTAGTGGCGAGAGCACCCCTCCCTGTGGACAACCTTCCACAACCAAGCCTCGATTCTACTGTATATTAGACCCACAATAATTGGTGAAAGAAAGGTTGTACCGAACAAGTCAGCAAGCACATCACATTCTAAGGAAATACCAATAACTTCGCTCACATTCAAATTTGGTTTTGGAGGTGATCCGGTTATTCCAAGAGAACAATTACTTATTAGTAAACTTCACCGTGTAATGAAAATCAGCGCTGAACGGAAAAAAATAGTCTTATTGAAAAGTAAAAATGGCTGATTTATTAAAAAAGAAGTATACACCAGAAGAAACTATTGATTTATTTTCAAGACTTATAGGCGCACAAGAATTATTTATAAGGCAGATAAAAAAGGCAGAGGAAAAGTGCTACCAAAGCAGTGTCCATATTCAATTATTTGTGTGCTAATTTTTGATCAAATGGCTATTTGTCAGCATGAGGAATGGGATATAAACCAAGTCAAGTATTTTGCTATTAGACTTCTAAACATGAGTCATGTTCATTTGCATTTATTTTTTGTCGGATAGATAGTGTTTGGGCTTCATTGTTTTGTTATTGTATTAATTATTAGACAAATTCGGTCATTTAAATGTTCACTAAACTGAAATTAATGTTTAGAAGTCTTCGTTTACGCCACGCCGTGGCGGCTCCCAACTTGTTCACATAATGGAAAACTATGTTATAGTCCAAACCACTACTCATAACCTTTCACGGTTGGTGCATATCTTCATTTAATAAAAATATTGTCAATTAAAATCAATCAAACAGAATAAATTGAAGAACATTTTCATAATTACATTAGAGTTGAAGAATATTTTCTTACTAATTAAATAATTTACTTCTGTCTTAAGGCATCGCAAACCAGATAAAATTTTCATTGACTTCTGGTATACGGATGGCAAAGAGCAAACAAGCGATGCCTGAAGGTAATTGAAATCTCGACAAAATGTCTAACAACAACGGTATTAAATAAACTCATTTAACGTTGATCGATAGATAATCAACGGTTACGAATGAATTTTGTGAAAGGATGATTTGAATTCCAGTTAATGCGTAATTACTGGAAAATTCAAATTGTGATTGGTCGGAAAAGTACATTTACTTCAACATCTCATCCGTAATTTCATTTATTGTCGACAACCGTGTTTCAAATTACGCTCTTTTTATCTGTTTTTCAATTAGTTAACAAATATTTAATGGAACATTAACAAACGTTTCAAATAGTGTTTTTTGCAGACAATTCAATTTACATGACTTCCATTTATCAGTCGCGAAAAAATTGCGTACGAACATGTAGCACAAATGGAAAATTAGAATTTTTTGAAATCATGCCTGAACGAAAAAGAATTACTTTTTGGTCTTTGATAGTTTTCAGATAATTATTTCGCGACAAAGTGGATTTACAATTACATTGTGCATTTTATTCCAAATTGCCATATTCACTTATATATTTGTATTATTCACCCATTTCCTCTCAACTACACTGAAACTAATAATAATTGTAATAAGTTTGATAGCTTGCATGGAGCAATGGCAAATAAATTCATGTATACTGTCGAGATAGAGAAGATGGACAGTCATTCCTTGTCCTAACAAACAACATAATTTGCAACTAAATGGTAAGTACCTTTGATTACTCGATATCACCAGCACCTAGTGGTAGTAAGATAGAAGAGACTACGAATACCTAGGATTCCATAACGTTAAATTCTAGATCAAAAGCAGAGGAAAAAGTCAATCAAAGCTCAATTCACTCAGTGGTAGAAGTTCAGTAGAATCCGGGTGTCTGGTTAAAGCAATTATAGTTATTAAGGTACCAAGGGCTTTATCAGCAAGATAACGCCAGAGGCCGACGGTTTGCATCCCGAGGGCGTTATTTCGCTTAACGCCCCTGGTACCTTTGAAGTTTGATGTCATCCTTGTAAATGAAAGTAATTTTAATGTATGATATAAATTTTAAAACTATTCCCGATGGAACGTCGCGGTAGCGTCGGCTTAGATGATTTAGGTATTTGTTGATTGTAACTGCGATAACCGGAATTCCAATTAATTTTATATTGTGAATATTGTCCTGTCATCATGCGTCGTTCCGTTCATTCTACCCCAGAATGTCGATCTAATGAATTACGTAAATAACGAGCTACTCTACATAGAACAAGCATACAAACGAGACGTAAACATGCTATACACCGATGATGTTTAATTAAAAGAGATATACTCAAAAATTGATTACTAATGGCACATACACTACCTAATGCTGTCAGTCAGTTAATAGAATACGAACCAGATCAGGTGGGTAGAGTTCAAGGCAGCAAAGTACTATACATCATGAAATGTACACCATCAACAGTCAATCTGATACGAACCGAGAAATGCTAAACGAACTGCCGATTGAAGTGAACAATGCAACGAAATGTATGGCTCTATTAACCAGATTAATACAGAACCGCGCATAAGAAATAGATTGCAACAATATGATACCACCATTATATTTCATAGAATATCAATGGATAAGTCTAAACTCGCACCCCACAATAGCCACCAAACTAAAAGTATGGAAAGCAATAGAAGGAATGAACTTCCATTTCGACCCCATTGAACCACTGGGAGCGATAGCATTTTATGAGCAAGAAGAAATAAATGCACCACAATTGGCTCTAACACATGGGACAGAGAGTAAAGCAATTGAAAATATAATCACTCGCAGAGCAGCCGGAATGAACCCCCATAGGCAAAGCTATACAGTATCGAACATATTTGATACCATAGAAATTAAAAACCTTGCAGAATCCACCCTAAAACACGTTAGAGTATAGTTCACATAGGAAGGCTCATTAATTAAGTGGAATTGGCATATATTGCACATTCCATATAATTGAATACACAAAAGGCACTATATTGAATGGAAATCGCATACAGCAAACAGTAAAATATGGTATCGCGCTAGTATACAGTATGTGGGATTCCCTAACAGCATTCATATCACAGGACCAAGGAACCAGACGTGGAACCAATGGAAATGGAACAATTAGCACAGTAGGAGACAATCCTTCCAAGATCGGAACATTGGACAGACATATGTCGTCACATGAACTATCTTGAGCAATAGTGTCGCCAGTGTGAATAGTCGTCGCCCAGGTCAGGAATAAAACAACAACAATTATGAAACCAGCGTCGTTTCAAAGCAAAAACGCTAGTGATTCCAAGTTCGAGTCGGGTAAAATGCAAAGTCGCAGGTGACAGTGCCATCTCGTGAATAGCGCAACTGGAAAGTATTGCAATTTTTTAGTTTATATTAAATTTCCCGCTCAAAAATTGTGAACTTTGAGACCTTACAAATGTTAATTTGTTAGTACTATAGTTTAAAAAAACATATTGGACTTGTATAGGTCGCAATACTTTTACAAAAGAGGGAAGTGATGTAATAAATACGGATATGGATATGTAAAAGAAGTAATTATAGAAACCCAAAGAAGAGGCAGGTGCATATATAAGAAAATACTTCACTATCGTATTTAATTCCTAAACAACCGTTTGCGAATAGAAATATTCTCAGAATTACCTAGTTCTGTGTTTTAATACACCTTTACTTACAGAAAATTAAATTATAATTTCAAACAATAACATAATTTATAAAAAAAAATAATCCAAAAGCTAAGAACATCACGAACAGAAAAAGTGATATTGTTCTGCCGAGACAGCAAAAATCAAAACAACTTCAACAGAAGTTTGGTTGGAAAAAATGGAGTTGCGGTATGCAAGCGGTGGCGTATTGCAGAGCAATTTTTTTGTTCGAGGGCACTGGGCAGTGTGTCTAGACAACAAGGGAAAATAGGTAGTCCTATTTCCCTTAGGCGTGGCGGGGTTGGTTGTAAGTTGGCCATTGCTTTGTAGTTGGTTTACTTGTTTGCTTGCTTGCGCTGGCTTGTCTTTACAGACACCACCAGCGCCACTAGCCCCTCCATATCTAAACCTGGCACCAGAGGCGAAAAATGCAAGGACAGCGATGCCAACTCCTTCTCCTGAAGAGGCCCGAAATGCGTCACCCCCCAAGAAAAGAAGCGCTCCAGCACCTCGGAGAAGAACTCTTCCAGAGGAAAGAGGATACGGATTGATGCTAAACCAAATAGCTATAGCGAAGCAGCTACCAACCATTTACGGGTAGCTATTATAGATAAGAACGATCCATACGGAAACAAATTACTGATAATGGAGACCTTGTCAAAAGAAAATTATTGGAGGCTTTGGACGAAACCCTTATGTCCGCCTCCGGCAGTTAGAAAAATCCACCTACTTTTAGGCCATGGTCGCACTCTGACGAAATAATCAAAGTAACCTGCGATAATGACGAAATGCTAGGGTGGCCAAGGAACACGGTTTCCAACCTTAAACCGTGGGAGGAGGCTAAGCTCGACGTGGTCCACGTCGACAATCTTCCCCAGCTGACAAGAGCCACCCCCTGGATCCATAGCGAACCTGACGCTGACCGGGGTGAAAAGGAAGATGTGCTGCGCCGGCTGGAAAAACAAAACCCAGACCTTCGCGTGGATGACTTGTTATATATAGATATTACCTTCGAATATAATCTCCGGCTGGAGTGTATCCGACGACATTTTAATGTCGGACCACCGCTGGATGAAATTTGAAATAAAACTGGTACTCACAACTTCCACACTAACTCAGAAAACGGACGGGACAATATATGTCCACTGTTTGAAAGGGGATATGCGAGTAGTCGAGGACGTGTTGCCTAACAATAAAAGAAATTTAGAAATGTATTCTGAAACTATTCAAAACTGCATCATTAATGCATATAACATGTCCTTCCTACTCAGGCGGGTCGATTTCGATGGAGCCTCCACTCCATGGTGGTACCATGAGATCGATCAGCTCAGGAGGACAGTGGGGTAATATTTTAATAAGGCTAAAAGGAGCAGACTCGCAGAGGATTGGAACGCATACAAGTCTCACATCAAGGAGTATAAAAAACTCATTAGCCAAAAACAAAGAGAAGCATGGAGAATCTACTGCGAGGAAATCGAAGATTTCCCCCAAGCAGCTAGACTTCAAAAAGCTCTCTCAAAAAATTCTCACCGTCATATCGGTATACTAACCAAAGAGGATCGCACAAAACTGCCAACTTGAAGGAAAGCCTTCAACTTTTAATGTCCACTCACTTCCTCGACTCCAGAACCACAAATACAGCAACCTGGGAGAAGAGGAGAATCACTACCCGACGGATGATGACTGGCGGCGACAGGTCGTCAACGCGTACAGACTGAGGTGGGCCATCTCTGGCTCCTCCCCCTATAAATCTCCAGGAATAGACGGCATTTATACAGGTCTACTTCAATGAGGCATGGATGACCTAATGCCGCACCTGGTGGGAATCCTCAGATCCTCACTGGCACTGAGGTTTATTCCAAAAGGTTGGAGAGAAGGTAAAGTTGTGTTCATACTAAAACCAGGAAGAATGGGCCATCTCATTCCAAAAGCATATCGACCCATTAGCCTCACATCTTTTTCAATGAAGACCTTGGAGAGGCTGTGCGAACGATACAAAAGAGATGCATACACTCCAGGGAAATCTACCGATTCGGCTCTTCATCTCGTGGCGGGCCGCATCGAGAGATTGTTGGAAAAAAAGAGTCCACCCTGGGTGTATTAATAGACAAAGGAGGTGCGTTCAATGGAACCACTTTTCCTAAAATAACAAACGCACTTTTCAACAAGAATATCCCCCAAATCATGAATGGCTGGATATATAACATGCTCTCAAAAAGAGCAATAAAAATCAGTGAAGACGAAGAAACCAGCAGAGGCTTGGTTGTAAAAGGTTGTCCACAGGAAGGGGTACTCTCGCCACTACTGTGGAACATGGTCTTAGACTCCTTGGTCAGCCGCGTCAACGATGGCAACTTCTATACAATAGCATATGCAGATGACCTAGTGATTCTGCTAACAGGAAGATTCGAGGAGACAATCTGCGCATTAATGCAAGAGGCCATCAATATCATAGAATAATGGTACAAAGACCATTCACTGTCAATAAACCAAAAAAAAATGAAGATGGTTCTTTTCACGAAAAAAAGAAGCGTGTGAAACATCAAGCCCCAAAGCTCCTAGATACCAAACTTAAATTTTCTTCAGAGGTGAAATACTTAGGGGTCACCTTCGACAGTAAGTTAATGTGGAACTCTCATTTAGAAAGCAGAGTTAAAAAAGCATATATTTCTTATGAACAGCGTCATATAACCATCGGTCGTACCTGCGGAATGTCACCTATGGTCGCTGCCAGGAACTACACTGCCATCATCAGACCTATGCTGACGTACGGCGCGATTGCCCGGTGAGCTAAACAAAACCAGCTGACAGTCGTCCAAAAACTGTATCAAATACAAAGAACAGCATGCCTCAATACAACAGGAGGTATGAAAACCATACCAACAAGAGCTATGGAGGTAATCCTTGGTCTCACTCCCCTTGATATATAAATCAAGGAGGTTGTTTTGATGACCATGACACGTCTACGCTCTAACGGTATACAATCTGATGTAGGATCCGGCAAACTGAGATGTAACTTGTGGCACGAGGCACTCAGAGAGGTCCCACTGCTGCAAGCCAATACGGACTCGATTCCACTGCGATATGCCTTTCACACGCCCTACAAGGTAATCTTTAAAAATAACGTACAAGACTTATTGGAAGAAGGCGCAATCCGCATTTTCACAGATGGGTCTAAAACCAATGTGGGCTCAGGATGTGGAATTTTTTCCAAACCCCTGAATCTAAACATAAAATTTGCAATGGGCTGCAATGCAAGTGTTGCTCAAACGGAGCTTACTGCTATCTGCATCGCTGCAAAAGAGATTATCAAAAGGAACACCACAGGTAATAACATATAAATCCTTACGGATAGCAGACAAACACTACTAGCCCTCAACAGACCACGCATTACATCAGGTCTAGTACTAGAATGTCACATGGCCTTAATCGAAGCCATTAACAACAACACGGTCACTTTAGGCTGCATCAAGGGCCATGAGAAATCGAAAGCAAACCGTATTGCAGACTCGCTAGCTAGGAAAGCTGCCTACCATAAACTCTTGGGACCCGGCATTTTCATTGGTCTATCGGCATCAGCGACGGCTCGCCTATTATAGGAACACTCCCTTAATAAGTTTAAAGGTAGATGGGACGGCGCAGAAGGCTGCAGGCTTGCCAAGGAACTGTTACAGTATCCGGACGGCAAAGGAGCCAAAAAATACGTGACTATGAACAGGCAAAACCTAAGAACAGCCACGGGTATTCTGACTGGTCACTTCCACCTACGAAAACACCTCCACAGACTGGGTCTGACTGACACTCCACTTTGTAGTGTATGTGAATAAGAAGATGAGACTGTCGAACACATCCTTTGCGAATATCTGACACTCTCTTAATTTAGATTTTATGTTTTCGGCGAGCACAGGCTAACATACACCAGTATGAGGGAACTTAATTGAGGCGACGTTATCGCCTACTTCAAACAAGTAGGCTGGATGACGAGTTAGAAGGAAGTTTTGAACCTGAGAAGGATGCACAATGGGTCAATTGTGGCCTAAGTGCTCTGTGGTCACCCACCCTTCAAACTCTTACAGATACAGATTCCCTTACGGCGTGTTACGCATTTCAATTGTTTTTCTCTCCTCCATTTGGTACTTGGGAATCAGACGATATTAAATTGACGTCGGCAGCAAAGACCTGCATGCCTGAAAGTACCGTGGAGAGCTATTAGATTTTAATTTCAAGTGTTGTTGCGAGTGTTGGAAATATCGGAAATCATATTTCTTTTTTTTAATCTTGTCTCGATCGTCCGAAATACTAGCCGGCAACTAAGTGTGCGGGTCCAGTCCAGAATCTCGAAGATAATAGACCAGGTGGTCTTATTCAGTAATTGTTGCTCGCTTAATTTTTTTTAATACTTAGGAAATATTTTGCTGCTCTAAACTTTGAACATATATACCGCATGTAGAAATTTGTTTTCTGTCCTCTGAGAGAAATCAGGAAGAATACAAGATTCTTTTGGGCCATTTTTACTGACATAAACATATACTTACTTTTCGTTTAATAGGTAGAGGGATATAACAATTTTTTTTAGAACAGATTCATCGCTATATCTTATAATAACCTAATTTAAAATAAAATTAGAGGTTTCTTAATTTTCATTGATATATATGCGTATACCAAATTACTGAACACCTCCGTAGAGATAGGGTGGGTTAATAATAATTCAGTCAGGGAAACGTTATTTTTATAGGAACCCATGAAGTAGGTATAACTTGTATGTTCCTATAATGACTTCACGCACATTCATGAATAAGGGATATAGATTGTTTAGGATGAATGAACCTTGCGGTATTTAGTTGATGTGCTGTATTTGCTTCCACAAAGAAGACACACTTGAAACTCAAACCGATCTAGTTAGTAGATTTTTTTTGCTTCAATCAGACCTCATTAAGTTTTTTTTATATCTAAATCCATTTACGACAAGAAATACTGCCGGTTCGAGAAATGACAACGCTATATTAACAATTAACGCAACTTTCATATTACCATATTTTCAGGAACTGGTACGTTTATAATTACTTTTTGAAAATTCATTATAACATAGGTAATTGTGTTTTTAACAGTGAGAATCATTTTATTCTAAATCATTGCGGACAAAATTTTCTATGTTGAGAAATGAATTGATGGTAAGGAAAAAATAAAGAGTTCTGAGAAATTTGTACAACTATAAGGGTTTTTAAAACAAAATAAATAAACGGTTTTAAAGACTAAAACTAACTTTTCCGCATCTGTGAGATACCCTGAACAATATTATATCATGAAATTTTCACTTATATACAATTCGGGGGATGTATTGTGCTAACAAACCGAAATTTCTCCAAAAATTAGCAAAAATGTGGCACTTCGGGTACCATAGCACCCGTTGTACTAGCTCTGGAGAGATAAAAATCAATGAGGTTCATCTACAAGATGCCCTGAATGAATATATATATATATATATATATATATATATATATATATATATATATATATATATTTATATATATAGTCCATCATACAACATGGATATGTGTAGAGAGATCAAACCCCTTAGGCACGCATGGTTTGCGAGAAAGACTTAGGCGTTGTTTATCAGTCGAAATTCTGACTTCTGACATTTTAAAGTACTTAACCTAAGTAGTGCGAAAGGTCACATTACGCGCATAGTAGAATTACAACGTTTTTTCTTTCTAGCATACGAAAACTACTCACTTTTGAACAACAGATAAACACACTTTCTGACCTCTAGATAATTTTCCGGCCTCTTTTTCACTAAGGATTGCCATGATTTTGGCAATTTTCTAATTTTTTCGGCTAAGGGGAAGGAATATGCTTTTTATATTCGGGAAAACGGAATATTTTGTTTTTGTTGGTGGTGCATAATAGTGCATAAGGAGTGGATACCGCTGCCATATATTTTTTTCGGAAATTTTCATTAGGGCGGGGGGCAACTTCACTTTAAATAATAACCTTTAACTAAATTAGGGAAGGGGGAATTTTGTTTTTGTTGGTGGTGCTTATGAGTGCATTATGAGTGTACTCCAGTGCCCTATACTTGTTTCGGAAATTGTCGCCGGGGGCCCAACTTTACTATGAATGAGATTTAACTGATTAGAGGATGAAGGGACTTTGTTTTGTTGGTGGTACATAGGAGTGTATTTGAAATGGATTCCGATGCCATTTATTTTGTTTGAAAATTATAATGGGGGGGTCAACTTTACTTTGAATATTGAGGTTTAACTAAGTAGGGGGGGGATTTGTTTTTCTTGGTGGTGCATATGAGTGCATTAGAAGTGGATTCGACTGCAGTATATCTTTTTAGCAAACTGTAATTGGGGGAAGGGCCAACTTTACTCTGAATAATGCGATACTACTAACAAGCGCTTGATGGTGCAAAGTACAGAATTTGAAAATTCCGATTTGGGGGAGGGGGGGGGGCTAGCGTTTATTTGACTCACCCCATAAACAAACAGCTGTAGTCTCCCGGAGAATGTGGTGCAATGATAATAAATCATGGGTCATATTGGTGCATTAGAAGTACAAGGACCATATATATTTTTATTCAAAATATCTACTGGGGGGGGCGTCAACTTAAATAACCTTGTGTTGTATGAGTTTTAACATCACCTTGCATATCGTCAAGAAGCAAATGGTTTGCCATTTGAGCATTTAATTTAATACTTATCAAGATTTATTTAGTCCTGTTTATGTAACACAAAAAAATATGATATATGTACACAGAAAAAAGCGTTTTTTATGGTACTTTCGAAATAGGGTATTGTCATTAAGGAAATTATGATGATGTCATATCTCGAACAGTGATGACGTCATCAAAAATATGAGTATACCAAAAAATACGCAACTGAAAAATGAAATCGACGTGTCTGAGCTTTTCTTCCTCAATTGCCAAATCAATATTTTAAAGAACTTGTTCCAACCTTCACGTGTTCCCTGTACGTAAATATTCCTAAGGCGAAAAATGAAAAGGCTAGAAGCTTCATGGTCATTGCAGGAGATGACATGTCTGAAATGAAATTAATCCGTCTCTGCTGCCTGAGGACGTGGCGGACGTCAGGTTTTTTGTGTCTGCGAGGAAATCGCTGCACATCTCAGCCCGTAGGCAAAAATACTTTCGGGAGTATCCCATCTAAAATTGCAAAATATTTGGGGTTGGTTGATGCTACGATGTATACGGGACATTGTCTGCTGTGTACATCAGGCACACTTCACTTAGATGCTGGAGGGTACATGACAGGTTTAATGCAGTTGGGTGCTGGAAGAGCTCATCGGTGGCTCAGAGATATATAGACGATAACGTATGTTCAAAGCGAAATAATGCTCGTTTGGTGGCTGGTATAGACACGCATACTTCCACAAAGGTAAACACGTTGTCCATCCAACAAAGCACGCTGTCACGGCAAATGAAACGATTGGCGTGCGGAGGCCCGAGCCTAGTGGAATTCACTTTTCAAGGGTGCTTTAAAATTGTACATTTAATTTGAAATAAATATTTGTATATGTGTGAATATGTTGACATTTATTTGCGGGCGTTATGAAAAATAACGCCCGTTGCTACCAAAAATGTCGTTGCTTAGTTAGAGAGCGTTGTTTGCAATTGACCTTTCCTCAAATTAGATATGGTATTACTGTATAATCAATAAGGATGATATAAATATATATTAAGACCTGTCCATTCTAACATATCCATTAGAAATACTAAAGTGGTCAAAAACTTATTTGAGACATTTTCAAATGACAAAACAAAAATGTCCTTCCCCAACGTTATCCAATCCTAGAACTACTATGAGTCTAACTGACATAGTTAATTTTAGCAACACAAAATATGGTCCTGGAAATCCGGACTTATGCAAAACATGTAGAGTGGACACAAAAAGCACTACATGGAAATCATTGCCACCATATAAACTAGTTATATATCAATAAAGAAACGTCACTATCTGACGGGACATCGATTACAACAACAAAGAGAGGAGCAGGTAATCAGCAACTACAAAAAATTTATTATTAAAGACTCGAATGTTGTCGAACAAGCGTAGAAAGTGCCACTAAATATCGGAGACTATACAAAATATATCGTCGATGTGTTTATACATAAAGAACACTAATTATCTACACTGGCATAATCAGCTATTCAACATCGTACAACAGAAGCTGGCATATGAATTTGAATAATTAGTCTTTACCTACACCCGTATTCAAATGTGATACATGATAGAGCTTGAAGGAATGGATGAGATTAAAAAATTTCATAACAACCAAAGAGAGTACGTTCTTGCCATTGAATTTCTGGGTTGTAATCACTATCATCATTCCCTCGATTTTATTTTCCAGCAATAAGATTCTTGATTGATTATTTTATGCATTATTTGGGTTATGTTGTTTATATGTATTGGATTAATGTATATGGTGACTAATAGGAGTGATTAGTGATCATATAGGCTCATTTAAATCAATTAATATATATTAGACTCCGAAAGTATTACAGCACACTTTTTATCAACTTATCTGTTTAAAATTAAGTGAAATTCCTTGAAACTAACACAATAAGCAATTAATAAATGTATCTTATCTCGAAATTTCGACTTGACATTTCCCTATTCAGCTACACCCGTCATGAATGAGTGATAGTCTCATATACTTGTCAACTTGATGATAAATTGAATATTTCGGACATTTTTTTGTTTCGTAAGATAGAGACTAACTGCGAAAGTCTTTGCAAAAGACCACAAAGAGCCAAGTCAGTGGCGAATCTGGAAATCTTTAGTTTAGCTATCAAATATTCTCAATTGATATTTTCTCACGATAAATCGTTCTGTCAACTTCAATGGAAGCGATTTAGTGGAGTACCGTTAGAGCTAAAAATCGAAAAACCTCGGGTCCCGGTTTCATTGCTTTCTTGAAAGGATCAATAAAATTTCTCCGGAACATATCAAAAATGTAGTATATCTGGATTTATAGGACCCATTGTACTGGTTCTGGTGAGTTGAAAATCGATAAGGTTTATCTGAAGAACGCCCTGAATAATGTACAAACAAAAATTTGGCCACTTGTATACACTCCGGCTGTATCGTGCCAACAAATCAAAATAAGAATGTCAGCTGCTCACAATTGTATACATGTAGTAGGTACTTAAGTTTCTAAATAAAAGTGAAGTATTCTTTATTAATAAATAAAAGACTTCATATTTTAAGGAATATATATATATATATATATATATATATATATATATATATATATATATATATATATATATATATATAATCTCGATAAGTCAAGTTTCAACAAATTCTTACCAGTGCAACGGACTGACAATTCTTCTATAAGATTACTAATTTCAAGACACGAACAGTGACGTCGGACTACTAGACCAAAATCCAAAATAAAGCAGCAAATAAAAAGAGCTGGTAGGAAGGTAATCGGATGTCAACCGGCTCGTTCCACCGAATTTGATGAAATATGTAGACTTAAACATTTCTTCGGTCTATTAGACCGGCCGTCACCACTCAAGGGTTAAAAGTGTATTGAGGACTGTATAATATCAACACAGTTGACTAAGGCTCAAAGAATGGAATTTTGTAACAGCCGAAACATCGAATTGATGAGTCCCTATAGCCCAGATTTGGCACCCAATAACTGTTCAATTTTCTTATATCAAAAATGAATTACGCAGTCAATTATTTTCAATGACCAAACAAGCTTGTGATTGATTCAAAACGCATGTTTTGTAGTTACCCCAATCGGAGTGGGAAAGTACTTTGAATATTCATTCAAAGGAAGAAAAAAGGGTATTAGAAAAATATTTTGAATATTAAATAAACCAATTTCGACCATAAATATTTGCTTTTATTTAATTATAGCCAGATATATAAATAGTAACACTAGTAGTCCTACTTGCATAAAATTGGATCTTCGAGAAGCCAGTCACATGTATTTTTTCCACTGTAAATGAAGCTTGATTATTCAAATTTGTTCTTTTGTTACTAAACTGATTGACATAATCAAGTGTGAAATATATTCACCTGGTACTGAATCTATCAATAATTCAAATGAGATAAACATGGTTAATCGTATAATCTATGACTATTTATTTTGTAGAAACATTTCATTGTTATAACGCACCATGACAATTATAAAATTCACTTGTGACGTTTATTTATAACGGAAAATTATGAAATATCAATGAACGGCAAAGTACATTTGATTGACGTATTCATTACAAACCAAATCAGTATGAGCGGAGCAAAGAAACAACAAACGTGGTCACGCTATAACAATCCCCCCAAAACAAACACAAAGCACGCTAATAGATGACTAGATGGATGCAGATATATGTGATGGAATTATCTTAATTACGACCGTAACTGGCTTTGATTTCTGGTTTTAATATTTGCCGCTATAATTGGCACCGTAATTGTTTTTGTGGTAGAGAGCATTCGGTAGTTATTGGACGACATTTGGGTAGAAATTATTGAGGAAAAAATATACAAAGGGACGATTCAAAAGCGATTTGCGTTGTTGATTGTCAATTGTTAATTTAATGGATATGTGGTTGTCCCCTGAAACCCATTAAAAATAATTTGTTATTTGCGTTTTAACATGAAATGTTACGGGATTGTGTTGGGATTTTACTTGGGGTTATTGTGTTTGTGGTTTCATTCGTTAACAAAAATATTACACAAGAAATAAAATTCAAAATTCACGAGATAGAACCGTTTAAAATTGAAAATATTGTATAGTTTACAAGTTAATTCGAAACTATATGGATGTAGAACTCGGACCACTCTCCCATACTTCTTACACTGCGTGACAATGTGATACAAAAAGAAAATAATCGGTTTTAAAGATTAAAACTAACTTTTCCGCGTATATACACTTCAGAGGCTGTATTGTGGTAACAAACCAAAATTTCTTAAAAAATGTAGAATATCTTGATTTATGGAACCCATTATACTGGCTCTGGTGAGCTGAAAATCGATAAGGTTCATCTACGAGATGCCTTTAACAATATCAAATTAACTGTCTCGACCCTTACTTCGTGAAATCTACTCATATTACTGTTTTAAATGAAACTCACAATTGACAATTGTCAAATTTCTTAGAATGGTCAACATTTTCTAAATATACTGTGAAATTATCTAGAAACAGTAATTTTCATTTAAAACAATAAAATTGGTCACTTGTGTACATACCGGAGGCTGTATCGTACTAACAAACCTACATTTCTCCAAAAATGTAGTATATCTGTATTTACAGGGCCAGTTGCACTGGCTCTGCAAACCGACATTTCTCTGAAGATGTAGTACTACAGGTATTATAGTACCCGTTGTACTGGCTCTGTTGAGTTGAAAATCAATAGGGTTCATCGGTGAGATGGCTTGAACAATACCAATCATAAATTTGATGACTTGATCCACTCCGGAGATTGTATCCTGCTAACAAGGCATAATTACAGAAAGTGGCCGATGACGACATACGCACACAGGATTTTTTTCTAATAACCCTTTTTTTCGTGAAAAACGTAAAAATATCACAAGAGTAATCGAAAATTACAGCTTTCTTTGGGGTGAATCAATTATTTTCTCGCATCGTAGATAGGGTTGGCGAAAACTAATACATCTAAACTAGTGAACAAAAGAATGAACTGGCAAAGCTTTGAAATCAAACTTGAGTAGATAATTGCCCTGATTGTTCCATTGGAAACGGTACATTAGTTAGATCATGAAGTAGACATTCTTGTAACAAATACGCAGCAAGCAACTTCGTCAAACACCCCTGAAGATGAATACAAAACAAATTCAAATAATTATCCGGAACAGATCAGGGATCTTATAACAGAAAAATGGTAAATTAGAAGAAAATGGCATCAGACCAGAGCACCAGCTGATAAAACAACTTTAAACAATATCACACAACAATTGAAACGAGAAATCAAGCGCATTAAAAATGACTCTATTGATGGATACCTGAGTGAATTAACCTATGACAAAACTATTAAGGCCTTTCCTACATAATCAACCAATTAGAAAGCAAGATGGAACTTGGGCACGAGATAAGATGCAAAAATCATATAACCATATTGATTCGCGGAACCTTTCGAAAAAACTTTGCAGTCCAACGAAGGTGAAGTACCACAAAACTGGAATGAACCAGAACAGAACTCAGTCGTCGTGAGGCCTACTTTGCCAGAACAAGTTTGTATAGAAGTTAAGACTAACATAAATCCTAAAAAGGTCCTTGATTTGATCTCATTACCAGTGAAATCCTGAAGCAACTTCCACACAATTCTATTGTGAAATTGACCAACTTAATTAATGCGTTATTCAGATTAAAATACATACCTAAGTTATGGCAACTAGTATGGGTTATGATGATACCAAGCCAGGTAAACCTCCCCATGAAGTTATATCCTACCCGCCAATCTCTTTGCTGTCTGTTATATCGAAACTGTACGAAAAATTGCTCTTGAAGAGATTAAAATATATAATAGACCAAAAGAATGTCATTCCTTCGTATCAATTTCGTTTCAGAGAAAAACACTCAACCATCATAAAGTTCACATAATCACAAACATGATTGAAAAGTCCTTAGAGGAAAAGAATGTGTGCTCTACCGCTTTCCTAGACGTGTCCAGGATTTTGATAAAGTTTGGCATAAGGGACCTAACTACAAGGTGAGAATGTTACTACCATGCCTGTATTCAGAATTTTTGAAATCTTATATATCAGACCCATATTTTAGAATAAGACAGGAAGAAGCACACTCTCAACTAACAGAAATTAAGGGGTACCACAGGGTAGTGTACTAGGCCCAGTGCTTCACTTATTCTGTACCAATGACATACCTAAACTTGAACACGTTACTATTGCAACGTCTGCTGATGATGCTGCTGTTCTGGGCGTTGAAAATAACTATGAAGAAGCTAAGGGACAATTGCAACAATCCATAGATCAGATTAACATCTGGACTAGAAGATGGCGTATCAAGTTGAATGAAAGCAAATCTACTTTTGTTAACTTTACCAATAAACAAGACCGAAATATCGAAATAACAATCAACGACGCTCAAATACCTTATACTAACACTGCCAAGTATTTGGGAATGTCACTCCACGCTAGACTTCGCTGGAGAGTCGACGTTAAAAAGAAACGCGGAGAGCTTGAGACGAAATATAAATGATGTACTGGCTGCTAGGAGGAAGCTCCAAGTTGTCAACACACCACAAACTGCTCCTCTACAAACATTTATTGAAACTCGTTTGCACATATGATATGCAGCTTTGAGGGTGTGTTAGTAGAAGTAACATTAACGTTATCCAACGATTTCGAAATAAAGTATTAAGGAACGATGTTGATGCACCCTAGTACTGCCATAATAGTGATCTCCATATGGCCCCCGATGAAGAAACTGTTGACCAGACCATAGCCAAATTCACCAGTAGCCATGTACAACGCTTGAGCTATAATCTTGTTTACAAATTTCACTGCCAATTTCATAACGTTGATTTGTTTTACAAATTTTCCAAATAGTGCTTGCTGATGGATGATGCAGTGGTAAAAGAGGAGTTGCGAATAAGTTTCATCTTTGCGACATTACGCCATGAGACCCTTATCCACAACCCACCATAGCTGGGACGCCATCGGTTTTCATTCAATTTTTGATATTAGAATTTTCTCAGAAGAAATAATATTTCTGACAGTATACAACAGCTCTTGTCCAGTACTATGTTCTTTCAGATGAGTAAACTTTGAAATCGTAAAATTACATCTGTTGATTCGTCCAATTGCAGCGAAAAATCAACACAATTATCGAAGTCTGTTCTTAACTCCAAAAATATATCATTGCTCATTATTTCTACTCGTCTTGTTACGATTTTATATTACGGCGCCAATAGTTGTCATATATCTGTTCGCCTAAGGGCAGGAGCGCTTTGCCCTATTACTACTTGTCACAGATCGTATAACTACTATTAAAAAAGAAGATAGCTCACTTGAAGTAAACTTTTGTTACCACTTCATAAAGGCGCCACCATAGCAGTGACATAATAAAACTTTTTGTTCTGTGAGTGACATAGACACTGTCATTAATGTCTGCGGGAATATTCAAAATTTTAAAATGGCGGAAGTTTTTAAAATTTCAAATTGTCGGGTATATCTTCAAATTTTGTTATACTAGTAGAAATCAACCGGCTATATTCATATTGAGAACATTGATACTATAGTTTATTTACGATAAAAAGACGATAACGTTGCAAAACAAAATATTGTGATGTTGCCAAGCTGTAGTTTTTTCCTTTACTGAACGAAAACTAGGAAAGTCAATCTGATGTTAGATTAACAGTTATCATTTTTAATTGTTCCGTGCCTCGTAGGGCGTAATGCAAAAATATTTATTTAAAAATAAAAGGCTTGTATCATACACTTGATTAATTTAATATAAATATTTATTCATGAAAAACTATGGATAAGATACGAGAAACAGTAACCAATCATTCTATATTCGAATTAATATTTAATTATTTTACATAGAAAAGGGGTTAACTGACGAACTGTAGGTCCTTATACCTTATTCTATGCTCTATAGAACCATCTTCAAGACCACTGCAAGGGTTTACGCTAAAAGGAATCAATACAAGCTGTAATCATCTTCATGCAAATTTAAATATTGTTTCTTTATACACCATCTATTATATTTATTATAATAAAAATAGAATGGAAAAGAAAAATATAGATAGACAAAATAAAATTTTGTTACAAGATATAAAAATGAAAAATCTCCCATTTTATCAGTATTATTTATGTAGAGATACTGTGGTCGTTGTTTTAATTTGTGTATTATAAAATAACTGTACCTAATTAATTTAATAAAAGTTATTAGTGATTTTGAAAAGATGCGAATAAAGCAAATTGGATGAAAATATACAAAAAATAAAACACAAGATTTCCACTACTACACTACAAAATCATCACTATCTTCATCGTCACAGTCAAAATTAATAATAAGTGGAGGCACATCCTGTCTATTAAATACTACTTCTTTATCCCACGCATCTTGTATAATTTTTTCAGTGTGCTCTACTGTCTTTGACCTATTATTTGTTCTGTTAAGGAACCATCAGTTCTCACATGATCCCTATAACATTTTTTCACTATGCCCCAAATATGTTCTATTGGGTTGAACATACAGTGGTAAGGGGGAAGTCGAAGCACTTTGTGACCATATTTTTCAGATATTATGTCAGCTTCATATACTGTTGGTGGTTTATTCCTACAAAAATGCATATATTTAAACAAAATAAGTTATCTAAGTATTACCATAATATATTGAAAAATGTTTATATCAACTTACCGTTGTACTAAATTCAATAATTGGGTTTTGAGGAAAGTATTTTCAAGAGGAAATATCATTTTGTATCAACCAGTTGTGTATATCAGCCTTTTACGTAGCTGTTGTTGATACTTTATTGATAACTGTACTGTGATAACTTGCATTATCCATTACAATTGTGGCAGGTTCTTCCAAGTTCACTAAAAGCTGGTATTCAAACCAATGCAAAAAATTTTCTCGGTTCATTTCACCGTGGTAATCACCATCTTGTTTTTTGGAAGAAAAAACCAGCCCTGCTCCAGGAATAAATCCAGAAGAGGAACCAGCATGCAATACTATATACCTACAATAAGGAAATAACAAATTACTACTAGATTTCCTAGATAGACTGCATAGCTCAAAACAACTTTTAATCTATATATATGAAAGAAAGTCGTGTCAGTTACTCCACTTATAACCCAAGAAAGGCTGAACCGATTTAGCTGAAAATTGGCAGGGAGGTAGTTTAGAGCCAGGAGAAGAACATATCATACTTTTTATCCCGTTCGACAGCATTCCTATAGGATACTTTCTATCCCGTTCGACAGCATTCCCGTGTGACTTGACATGAAACGTCAGTCACTATTAAACGTGGTATAACAAAAAAGAATCAGACTTGGAATAACAAAACGCAAATGACAGCTATGTAATTGACGTATAATGACAGCTATGTAATGACGTATGGATGACAATTTGATATTTGTAAGAAATCAATAATAAAACTATTTCTATTAAATAAATAATTAACAATTATAATGTAATGATAGTGCCATTGCCCATTTGTATAAACAGTGAAGTGAACTATAAAACTCGGTATGGTTGAAAATTTGAGTTTTTAGGTGAAGTGAAGTTTAATTAATAATGCCGCGACCAAGACGATCGAATCTTTCCAAGATCTACGGCTGCCGACGAAATAAACGCTTGCCTCAAATCGTCAAATCTATGGCGCCATGTGAAGAAACTGCAACTGACAACAAACATGAGAGTTACATTGCTTAATGATACATCTGCTGAAGATTTCTCGGAGCAATTGCTGACTATCGGTAATGGTCAAGTACCTGTCGATGAATCGAGCGGTTTAATATCATTTCCAAATAATTTCTGTAATTTTGTCTCATCAAAAGACGAACTTATCAACAATGTATTTCCAGAAATTATTTCTAACTACAAAAATAATGAATGGTTGAGTGAGCGAGCAATTTTAGCGGCTAAGAATAAAGATGAAGATGACCTAAACTACATAATTCAAAATAAGATCATTGGAACAATGCATTCATTCAAATCTATTGACTGCGTCACAAATGAAGATGAAGCCACCAACTATCCAATTGAATTTTCAAACTCTTTGGACGTGCCTGGCTTACCACCGCACAGTTTACGCCTAAAGGTTGGCTCCGTAGTAATCATGCTTCGAAACATAAACCAACCAAAACTGTGCAACGGTACGCGTTTGGTGGTTAGAAAATTGATGAACAATGTGATTTACGCTACGATAATGATAGGAAAATTCAAAGGTGAGGAAGTTCTCATTCCGAGGATACCGATGATCCCAACCGATATGCCGTTTGAATTTAAAAGACTCCAATTTCCGATACGTCTTGCACTTGCCATGACCACCAACAAATCACAAGGCCAATCCTTAAAAGTTTGTGGTTTAAATCTAGAACATTCATGTTTTTCCCATGGTCAATTATACGTGGCATGTTCACGGGTCGGAAGACCATCTGCGTTGTGTGTTTTTGCGCCTGATAATAAAACAAAAAATGTCGTGAATCACAAGGTACTTAAATGATGAGCAACCTATGTACTAAAATACAGAAATAATTATGAATGATTAATGTAGGTATTTAATTTTTTTTGTATTTTTTCCAATTAAAAAAAAAAGTCTGCTTATTTGTTGCCATTAAGGCGGAACAAAGTTCGCCGGGTCAGCTAGTTATTATATAGATTTAAATAAAATAGTGTGACTAGTAAATATTTGAAAAGGTCTTAAAATGGCAGGAATGTTAGTACATCATAAATTAATTGCTAAATTTTATGATTCAATTACCTTGGACCAACAATCTTGGTTTTTTTCACGCTTCTATGATTATAATCTTGCCAAGAACGTCCAACAGTACCGTCTTTAAATATCCAGGTTTCATCCAAACACACAAATTGATATAAACCTTACCTTTTTATCTTGATATATTTATGTAGAAAATGTACCTACACGTTTTAATGCAATATGTGGCAACTCCAATAAACCACGACGATGATCATCTTTTTGGTTTTTGAATCCAATATTTTTCACTATCGTCCAGAGTGATGTTAAACAACCATTAAAGAGTTCACACTACTGGAGCGTGTCTCTTAAAGTTTTCAAGGTTATGTGTTCCTCTGAAAAAATATTGTGTTAGTTAATTATGAATAAAATAAAACAGTAAATTCAATATACTCACTGTTTCCATACATTTCGTATATAACATTTCGGAAAGCATTTTGATTAAAGTTATAATTTTAACAGTAGGTTTTATGCGTTGTCTCTTTTTAGGTGGGCTTTTAGGCTGTTCACCTCTATTATGCTTGGCGGCAATACGGTTAACAGTGGTAATGCTAAGTTGTAAAGCTTCTGCAACTCTCTACAATATAATTACTTCAATTTATGAAAGAATAATATATTATCATGTTTAAGTAACCTAAGCTAACATTAAAAACATTTAATCATTTACATTTAAATATGTAACAATAATATGATGATGAATACAAATAGCGAATACTATTACTTACGTCTCTTACAGCAGTATGTGGGATAAGCGGGCCCCCATTTCGGCATTCTCGTTCAAAATAGCTCAACAAAGATGTTACCGTCTCTTGACATTTTCTGTTCAGCTGCTTCGGCATTTTATTAACCACACAGTGCAGATTTACCTAAATAATTAGTTATGAGAAAAACTGTTTTTTCAATCTTTAAGAAGCAGTGAATTTAAAAGCATCAAAAAACTTGTGAATATTAGACGATGATCAAATGTCAATAAACGTCAAAACAAACTGGGGAATTTTACCAGTTGATTTGACAACGTCTTGAAGTTTTGCCAACCCGTTAGCTGCTTTATGTTTTCAAGTAAAAACTTTACTTTTTTAAAAATTATTTAATTACAATAGTTACACTTTATTAATATTTATTGAAGTTAACAATATGAAGTCTATAATCATTCTGAATATAAAATATGTATAATGAAGCTATGCGGTGTCCAGTAGTGCAATTCAGCATTATGACGTAGTCGATCGTCCGATGATGGTTCGATGTAACAATGCCATATGAGGTCACGAATTCAGCTGACGGGACATCTATCGTTTCATAACTCCTCCATCCCCAAAGAAAACTCAAGGGTGAAGCGAGGGTGGAACCACTTGAGTTGGATCGATGTTGGTAGGCTTCTTTTTATGCTGAAAAACCTTTCTCATAAAGTTTCTATATTTAAATAGGAAATAACAGATTAGAAGTATGCAGATTATGGTACTTGAACTGATAGCAATTCGAGAAAAGGCCACAGGCATCTTGAGTTCATCAAGCGGATTTGCATTGTTTTCTTGAAGTTGCAGTTTATGAAGTTTGTCTAAGTTGATTTTCTTTAGCTGAATCTCTTGGATATTCAAAATTGGAAGTGGTACTTCTTGGATTCCTTCGAGAGCTATAGGATGTCCTTCGATGATATCTTTTTCGTTTTTGTATGTGTATTTTGTAGTAGCTATAGAGTATCTTGGCGGGATCGTTAATAAATAGCTTCCTTGTAAGACTGAAACTCCTGATTCTTCACAATCTGTTTGTATTTTCTGTGATTCTGGGAATATTACAATGTAATGGCTTTCGTTAATTTCTTCTATTATTGGTTCGGAGACTTTTACAGCGATTTGTTGGCAATTCTCTGGCGATGATGTGACTGAGAGGAGAGATGTGATGCAGTCTTTTGTTTCTCTGGTTACTTGTAGCCTGTTGGTTTTACAGTAGTAGACGGATTGGAGATCGATGCATTCTTCTTCTTGATACTGATATTGGTTGTTGCTCATAATTAGGTAAGTAGAAGGAGGAATAAGGACAGAATTATTTATATTAGGTACGGAATATAAGTGGTAGTAGGTAAATACGTCTGGATGGACCAGTGGAAATTCTAGTGAAAATATGATTTTATCTTTATCATAATAAACTTTAGTATTAACAATAGCATAATATTTTAATATTTGGTTTTCATTGAATAATAATTGATCATATGTGTATGTGTTATATAAAATTTGGACTATTTCTTTAAGGTCCTCACGGGAGATTACGCTTTGATGCAGAACACCTAAACTGGCAAAACTTACTGCATTTTCGATGTCATTAAGAAAGCTGGACATAGAGTCCAGATTGATTTTTATTTGACTAAAAATTTCTTGAAATTATATGTAGTGTGAATAATCATAAGATGTTTCGTTGAGTGCTTTTCCTAATTCATTAATTTTATTGAATATTAGAAGCTGATTATTTGAAATTATTGATATTGATTCATTAACGCTATCCATAAGATTTTTGTTAAGAGTTATTTGTGAATTTACTTCTCTAATGATTTTATTTTGATCATTTTGCAGTTCGCTAATACTTGCGTATATTTTGTTGGCATCTTCTTGGTCCATATTGCCAGTAACGAGTTTCACTAGCGAGCCAAGAGGGTTGATTATTCCTCTTTTAATTCGATTAGATGGAAATATGGAGTTCATTTTAACATTTATACTATTAACTTCAAATTGCAATTGTTTATAAACATTTCTCAAAGAGTGTTCATGAATATGGTTCGTCTTATTAAATAAGTTGTTTAATGAGTAATATTGTAAACTTAGATTTGTAATTTGATTTCCGATGGGGTTTGTAGGGATATAGTGTAAAAATGTATGGGAAGCGATTTTTACCCTAGCTTGTCCTAGTTCGAAAGATAGGATGCCAGGATTACTTTTCAAGGATTTAATCTGTATCTTCTGGTTCGTCACTGTCTGAAGAGTCAACGTCCTGTGAAGTTACATTAATTAGTTTTCTTACGGGTTTAAATAGTTGTTTATGATAGTTGTTTTTGTAAGTCGTTACTGTAATATCTTTTGATGTCAAAATGTGTTCGGGTTTATATGGAGGTTTAGTTTTAGATTGTCGTTCCGATTGTTTCTTGTAAAGGGTAGTGCCAGGGGGAATGTCTGGGGGATCTGTACGTTTTTCGTTTAATTTTTCAATATTTTTTTGTTTTTTGTTACTAGTGTCGGTATGTATTCTGTCATATAATTGTTTCATAGTTTCTTTATGTTCATTTAATTGAATGTTATCTGGTTGAGCTTCGTCGTCGATTTCGATGGGATCTTTTAGGTGAAGATGTCCTAGAAGAAGGTCAATAGGCTTATGTTTGGTGACAGAGTGAATTGAGTTATTGTATCCCAAAATGGACAATCTCAATTTTTCGAATGGGTTTAATTTTGGATTCGTTAGGGATAATGTTCTCATGTGTTCTAATATTGTAGAATGAAATCTTTCTACGATTGCATTGCTATTAGGATTATGTGGAAGAGTATAATGCCAGTTATTACCATATAATTTAGCAAAGCCTTTGAGAGTGGATTGAGTAAATTCTGTGCCATTATCAGATACAATGTTTTCTGGAATTTTATACGTAGAAATGAATTGTAATAATGACTGATAGATGTGAATCGCAGATAATGTTGGAATTATGTAAGCTTGTCCAAATCTACTAAAACTGTCACATACTGTCATCGTAATTGTATTGTCAAATTTAAAAGTGTCTATGTGTAACGTTTCGAGTGGTTTTCTTGGAGTTGGGGTTAGCTGAAGTTTTATTAGAGGCGGGTGTCTCTCATATTTAACTTGTTGACAAATGGAACAGTTATTGATAAAATCTTTTACGTCGTTATTTAGTTTTGGCCAATAAAATTTGGTTTTTAGTTGGTTAGCAGTCTCGTGAATTCCCCTGTGATTTGTAATGCCTTCGTGTTGTTGTTTTATAAGTTTTTGTTGTTGGGATTCGATTTTAACGTCATGTAGTATAATATTTGATTTGATTAAGATAAATGCAGAGCTTTTAAAGGTCTGGGGAACTATTCTACACATGGTTTTGAAAAGAGTTTCATCGATATCGTTCTGAAAATAAAAGGCATACCGTTTCTTCGGAACAGCATAGTCTTTTAAGAATTGAATAATTTGGTTTTCAAAAGAATTTTCACTCACGTGTAAGAACCATCTGGTTCTTGCAGGGTTATCGAATAATTTTTTAATTTCTTGATGAGGATTTTGATCAGTTTTGATTATTACTATTTGATTTAAAAATACATTTAATGGTTTCTCGGTTATTTCGATTCCAAGTATTGGGTTTTCTAAACTAGTGTGTATTGTTTGTTCGTCATTTTCGTCATTTGAATCTACTTCGGGAACGAGAGATTGTGAGTCTGATTTGGTTGTAGCGTAAGTTTCATTAAATTCTTTCATATATTGAAAAATTGGCGGTAGATCAGAGCCGGAACTATTTTCGTTATCTATTGGATAAATTTCTATACGGGAAAGAGCATCCGCATTCGTGTTGCAAGAACCTTTTTTATATACGATTTCGTAGTCAAATTCCTCTAACTTCAGTCTCCAACGGACAAGTCGGGAATTTGGTTCCTTTAGAGACATTAGCCATTGTAGAGGTTTATGATCTGTGACGATTTTGAATTTATTGCCGAAAAGATATGGCCGGAAATGTTTTGTACCCCAAACTATTGCTAACAACTCTTTTTCAATTGTTGAATAATTTTGTTCAGCAGCGTTAAGTGTACGAGAAGCATATGCTATGGCTTTGTCTCCACCGATTGGTCCTTGGGAGAGGACTGCTCCTATTGCGAAATTACTTGCATCTGTGGTCAAAATGAATTCTTTGGTGAAATCGGGGTAGATGAGAATGGGTTCATTGATTAGAAGAGATTTGCAATCTTCGAATGTCTTTATGTAAATCGGGTCAAGTATATTGATGTGAGCGCCTTTTTTTTAAACAGCTTGTAAAGGGTTTGGTTAATTTGGCAAAATTTTTAATAAACTTTCTGTAGTACCCGAGAAGGCCTAAGAAAGCTTTTATGTCTTTCGTGGTTTTCGGTAAGGGGTAGTTGGTAATAGCTTTTACTTTATCAGGATTGGGTTTGATGCCTTGAGGGGTGATAATATGACCTAGAAATGATACTTCTTTTCTAAGAAATTCGGATTTGTCGAGTTGAACCTTGAGGTTACTCTCACGAAGCTTTTGGAAAACACTTTTTAAATTATTAATATGTTCTTGGAGTGAGCTTGAAAAGACAATTATGTCGTCCATATAGACGAAACAAATTTTATTACGGAGTTCTTTTAGTACATTATCCATGACCCTCTGAAATGTTGCAGGGGCGTTCTTTAAACCGAAAGGCATTCTGACGTATTTGAAATGACCATTTTCAACGTTAAAAGCGGTTTTCTTAATATCGTCGGGATGCATTTCAATTTGATGAAATCCACTGGCTAAATCTAAGGTGGTGAAATAATAACAGCGTCCAAGTTTGTCAAGTATGTCAGTTATGTTTGGAATGGGATAACGGTCGTCAATGGTCTTTTCATTGATTTTTCGGTAATCAACGACGATGCGCCATTTCTTTCTTCCAGATGCATCAGCTTTTTTGGGAACAATCCATATAGCAGATGACCAAGGTGAGTCGCTAGGCCTAATAATCCCTTTTTCTAGCATGTCGTTAATTTGACGTTAGACTTCAGGTTTATGGATGTAGGGGTATCGATATGACTTAGTATAGACTGGAAGTTCGTCTGTTGTTTTAATTTTATGTTTGACTTGGTTGGTGAAAGATAAGGGTGAATTTTCTTTATGGAATATGTCACGAAATTGTTTACAGAGTTTTTCGATTTCGAATTTTTCTTCTGAATTTAAATGAGAAGTTCGAATGCATTGGGCAGTGTCGAAATTATAGGGATGATCGTCGGCAGGGCTTTGAACAGAAATTTGGAAGATTTCGTAATTGTCTTCAAAAGGTTCTACAACTATGGGTTTGTAATAAGAACATCTTGAACATTTTCGGAGGTATTTATAATATCAACTGAGGCATATCCATTTTTTGAGAAAGTGACACCTTCTTTGATACTACAACTAGATAGTTCAGTGTATGGAATTCTAACAGTACCATTTGGTATATTGACAGGTATTTTTGCGGTTTCTATGGAATTGGGTTCAACATGAGCGAAAAATAAAAGTTTGCCTTTAGAAGAGTAGTGAGATAATGGTAGGTTAGCGTTTTGTGTTTTTAAAAGTGAATTTTTTAGATCGATATGTACTTCTAAATCTTTTAAAGTTTCGTAACCTATCAAGCCGTCAAAGAAATGATGGAATTTAAAAAGATGGAATTTCATGATTTTATTTGAGTTGAATTCGCGAAAAGCTGGAATTTTAGCGCAAAAATCTCTAGTAGTTGTTTGGAAGACTGAGCTGATGGTAATTGGTTCTTTATAGATATAATTTGGGAAATAATTTTCAGCAATTTCGGGGTTTATAAATGACTTTGAAGCTCCGGTATCTATCAATAATTTTAAGGGAGGATCAGAAATTATTATGTATGGAAGATCTTTCTTGTCATAAATTGAAAAAATTTCTACGTCTGATTTGTTGGTTCGGGAGCGTCTTGAAAATTTTGTTCGTCGTTGCTTTGTGTTTCTGGATTGTCAGATATTGAATTTGTGGTGTCTACATAGTCATTAAATTCATAGGGAGCAATATAATTTTGGTCATAAACGTTATCTTGGTCAAGCATGTTATTTTCATAAGGGTAGTAAGGAGTGTTTGATTGATAATAGTCATAATATTGCGTTTGGTCGACATTGTGCAGTTCTTCAGAAGTAAATCTGGGTTGTGACGGTTGGTATTGTTGTGGAGGTGGAAGTGCAAATCGATTTTGGTTTCGATTAAAGTTGGATCTGTTAAATGTATTTGACGAGATGCCACTCATGGGAGTTGGTTTGGGCTGACGGAAATTTGAATTAGGTTTCCACACATTACTCGGTGCTCTTGAAGGTTGTTGAGGACCGAAAACTTTTCTATTAGTCGGGAATCTATGTGGGATGAATCTGGGTTGAACATTGATTGGTCCACGAGGAAATGGATTTGAAAAATTTTGTATTGGCATTAAATTGTGACCGAAGTTAGGGACATTAAAATTAGTTTGATTTTGATAGTTTTGATTAAATTTTGGATATGGTTTATTCTTAAAAGTTTCGTTATTTGATTTTTGAAGGTGACGGATATTATTTTCTGCAATAATAAATTGTCTAGCTGTTGCAAGAGTATCGGGTTTCATAGCTCGAATTGTGGAGCCCATAGGTTCTTTCAAACCGGCCAGAAATATTTTTAAAGCATGTGTATTGTAAAAATTTTTCTTTACGGTTGCACCAGCTTGACTAGTTTCATGACAATCAACGTAATTATGAAGAGCACTCAAATTAGACATTACTCTAGTGTAAAAATTAAGAGCAGGTTCGTTAGAATTTTGTCTCAACTGATCTAAATCAAAGAGTAATCCGTTTTCGTCTCTCTGGTCGCCAAAGTGAGCTACCAGAGTGCTTTTAACTGTTTCCCAATCTTTGTTTATGCAAATACTGTAAACTTCTCTCGCGTTTCCAACTAATTTTCCATATATTCCGAAAATTAAACTAATGTTTTGAACGCAATTGACATTTGCGGGATTTGGATCCCAATAAGTTTTAATTAAAGTGTTACTCGTCTCTAAGAAAGACGCTAATTCAAGCGGATTACCATCAAATTTTGGCACGATTTCTAATAATTTAATTTCAAATTTGGGAACAGACATTGTTGAATTTAATTGACTATTATTAGAATTAATATTTTCTTCAATGCTTAAACTATTTAAAAGAGAACTAACTTCTAATACTGAACTTTCTTTTTCTTCGTCAGAAGAATTAAAATTAAAATTTGATTCAATACTAATATTAAGCTCACTGTCGCTTTCCACTATGGAATCTTCAGATGAGGAGAATGACATAGGCTAAGAAAGATAATAGGATAAATAATATGAGCAACTTACAGTAAAATTGCGATGATTTCCATTGATCCTCGATGGACTGCACTCTCTGGATTGGCACCGTACTCTTCTCAAACGTTTATTTGCACTTTTCGGATTGTTCAAAATTTGGAAAATTTCGCGATGAAGGTTCTTCCAAATAAACAGTAGAAACTGAAGGATAATACACGATGAGAATCCTTTTGGATCCTACTGACTGCGCCACTTTATGTTTTCAAGTTAAAACTTTACTTTTTTAAAAATTATTTAATTACAATAGTTACACTTTATTAATATTCATTGAAGTTAACAATATGAAGTCTATAATCATTCTGAATATAAAATATGTATAATGAAGCTATGCGGTGTCCAGTAGTGCAATTCAGCATTATGACGTAGTCGATCGTCCGATGATGGTTCGATGTAACAATGCCATATGAGGTCACGAATTCAGCTGACGGGACATCTATCGTTTCATAACTGCTGTGAATTGCCCCGGCTATTGAGGATAAATTGTATTCACGGTTGGTAATTAATATTTATTCTGATAAGCAGGAAAGTAACTAAAAATGACATCATCGTCTTTTTATCGTAAATAAACTATAGTAATTATATGCACCGTTTCCAGTATTTCTTTAATTTACAGCAAGCATGGTAAATTAGCATAATCTGTAAATAATTTCATGGTGCATATTATACATTATAGGTACTATTTCAGTCGATACTATTTTTTTTCTTCACAGTTCACAACTACTTATTTTTGTACTGGGAATTTACTTCAATACAAACTAGGAACAAAGTGATTGATACTATTTTCAGAAAAAAGTTATTTATACATTTTACATAATTGATAATGTTATAACCTGGGTTTGTTACCTTTATAAAAATTAACTATATTTAAGAAAATTTGATTTTACTCACTGATATTTCAGAAAATAGATCGTTAGGATCAACTATTGAATTGTAAAAAGTGTTGGCAAAACTGATTGCCGTTTCAATTTTTTCAAGTATATCATATGTTATTTGAAAACTTATAGAAAATTGTGAAACAAGTTGTTCTATTGCAAAATAGTGATAAGTTTCTACTTTATCCAAATTGAAGTATGTAATTATTTTTTTTAAATCATTGATACGTGAACTTAGTATTAATTGGTTATGAGCTGATATTCTGGTATAATTCTCAATGTGGTTGATAGACGAAGGGAGTAAAGTTATTTCATCGTGAATAAGAGATTTCAACTTGCTTTGACTGTTAGATAAAGATGTAATGGCTTCGTCATAACGCTTTGCATCATTTTGATCCAAATTTCCAGGTTATAAATTTTATTGCAGATCCTAATCCGTCAAATAATGCTCTTTTTGATCCTGTGTTCCAAAATGATTCAATTGAAGAGTAATTTTTTGCTCAGTTTGATCAGGTGATAGGAATTTTGGATATGTTTATTAAAACTATAAATTTCAGGTGATTTCGATAAAGAGTTATAGAGATTGTTATATTGTTCTTTTAAAGCAAGAAATTATTTGTTAATATTTATAATATCAAATATATGTATAAACGTCCAATAGGTCATTTCAATCTGTGCTGTTCCCAAATGAAGAGGGAAAAGACCAGGATTATCATTTACTTTATGGAATTGGGGTGTGTCTGGTTTTGCGTTGGCGACCCAGAGGAAGAATCTGTAATAGGAGGTTTTCTTAATTCTTTAATATGTATTATTTGTTTGTATTATTTGTTTGTCTATTATTGGTTCCATCGTTTTTACTGATTTTCTTGATATTTCTACTCTATTTCTATCTAATATTTTTGTTATATTATAAGGTCCTAAAAATGTTTTATCTTTTTTATTTCGACTTTTGGGGTTTTGTTTGAATACTGTTTAACCAATTTTAAATTGTATGTTTGTGTCACCTTGTATATTTGTCTTCCCTTTCACTTTTTGTTTATTTCTATTCATATTTTCTCGAACATCTTCATAAATATGCTCTAATTTTTCTTTATGGTTATTAACGTAATTTGTATGTCCAAAGGTAAGTTCAAAAGGTGTGAAACTCGTGGTACTGTGTATTGAATAATTGTAGGCAATTATAACATAGTCCATTAAGTCATTTTCATTGGGATATATTTCTCTTGAAATTCCTAAATGTTCTATTAAGGTGGAATGTAATGTTTCAGCTATTGAATTTGACTCGTGATGACCAGGAGTTGTGATGTTAACGTTTTTTTTATGTAATGCTAGGAGATTTTTGATTGATTCATTGTTAAATTCTGTACCTTTATCGACTATTATTGATTGGGAAATTCCAAAAGAAACAAAATATTTTATAAGTGCTTTGCTTATAACAACTGCAGATTTTCCTGGAATGAATATTGCTTGTGCAAATTTTGTTAACGCGTCAATTAATGTTAAATAACTTCTTCTGTCAAAAACGAAAACATCGATGTGAACAATTTGGAACGGTCTAGAGTCTGTTTCTGTCTACATGAGAGGAATATAAGGATTATGTCTTGAATATTAATTTTTTTGACAAATGGTACAATCATTAATGTAGTTTGTGACTGTATTTTTCATATTTTTCCAATAATGAAGTTTAAGTAGTTGTTCTAAAGTTTCATTGATTCCTCGATGGTTGTTTTTACCTTCATGGTAGTTTTTTAACAGAAGACTTTTTTCTTCCTGATCGTTTACAGTGTTACGTGATTAAGTACATTTAATTAATGTCGGTCCGTTTACAGAAAAATGTTTTAGATAAACATTATTAGAATCACGATTAAAATTATCAATATAAAAATACATATAAAATGTATTATTTGAATCGATATATTCAGCTATAAAACAGGAAATGAATTTTTCGTTATCTATCTCGGGAATTTTAATTTTCATGTTTCATGAGAAACATCTGTTTTTGAATATATATTTGGATAAACAATAATTTGATGTACTTTTTTATTTATCATTTCGTCTAAAATGGGTATACCGTTCCTGTTGTTATCTTTTGCTGAATGGTTTGTTATATTAGGTGCGTTCTTTTGACTGAGATCTCAGATCACTTCAGTTAAGGTGATCTGAGATAGAGTGATGTGAGTAAGCACCAAAAAGCACGACATCTCAATTGAAGCGCGCGATCTGTCGACGCATACGTGAATCAGAAACAAAAGATATAAACATAACCTATCTCGATATCTCGAATAACCACGCTTGATTTTGTTATTTTCAGTTTCAAATAGTTCTTTGAATTAGGATTTTTATTATGGCTAATATTCCAACATTATTAGTTGTTACCTTCCTTCGCCCTCTGTACATCTTCAAGGGATATATTTAAACTATACCACAGATTCGTATCAGCATCTAATAATGTTATCGTATCCATAATTTATAACAAAAGAAAATAGATTATGTGTGTTTGTATGTCAACTGTTAAAACCATAGATAACCTTGCTTAAAATTACAAACAACGCAAGCAAATCAAATATTTCTTCATCCCCTCCACTTTATTTCCGACTCAAGTACAAACGGATACCCCCTTACAACACATTCAGCATCGATGAAGGGGGAGGAAAAATCTCAGCTCACTTAGAAGTGAGTAAAACAAAAAGAATGCTCACATTACTGATGTGAGCTGAGATTATATGAGATCTCAGTCAAAAAGAACGCACCTATTGTCAGAGTCGTCTGAGTCAGGTTTTGTCCAGAAGGGTTCAGGAGTGTTTAAATCATTACGATCATCATTTTCTTGTAGTATTTGGGGTTGTAGTAGTACGTCAGATATAATGTTAACTTTTGATTGAATAATGTTACTTGTAGAAAGTTGTGGATCTATGGGAATATTTTCAGCAAACTGCTGTAAGAAATCTAGAATATCGTCTTGTGAATCTCCGGGGTTATTGACTATTGATTCTGTTACTAATGCATTGATAGGAATTCGAGATAAGCAATCGGCATTGGAATTTAATTTTCCCTTTTTATAGAAGATTTTATAATCAAATTCTTCCAACTTTGAACGCCATCGGACTAATTTGGAATTTGGTTCTTTAAGACTAAATAACCGAGAAGGGGTTTGTGATCTGTGTAAATATGAAATTGTCTGCCGTATAAATAAGGCCTGAAATGTTTACATGCCCACACAATGGCAAGCAATTTTTTTTCTATAACTGAATAATTGATTCCAGATTGATTTTTAGAGTTTTAGAAGCATATGCTATGGGTTTGTCATTGGGTACGTTTCCTCGGTTGTGAGAATAAAAGTTTTTGAAAAATCAGGATATTGCAAAATCGGGTCATTGGTTAATATCTCCTTATAAGTTTGAAATTAATTAAAAAATTCTTCGTTATGAATAATTTTTGAACTTTCTTTCAAACATTTGGTCATGGGTTTTGTTATTTTACCAAAGTCTGCTATGAAACGTCGGTAGTGACCTAAGAGACCTAAGAAACTTTTAATTTCTGTTCGATTTTTGGGAACTGGATAATTTTTAATGATTGAAATTTTGTCTGGGATAGGCTTTACGCCGTTGGGTGTAATTATGTGTCCTAAATACATAATTGTTTTCTTCAAAAATTTAGATTTATCATGTTGAACTTTTAGATTGTGTTGTCTAAGTGTTTTAAAAACAGATTTTGATTTTTCTAAGTCTTCCTGAAGGCATGTACTATATATTAAGATATCGTCTAAATAAACTATGCACGTTTCGTCATTCAAACCACGCAGTACATTATCCATTAAGTATTGGGAAGTTGATGGACCATTTTTAAGTCCGAAACTCATACGTTTGAAATCAAAATGTCGCTGTGGATTACTAACAGCCGTCTTGTCAATGTCTTGAGGGTCTATTTCAATTTGGTGAAAACCACTTGCGAGATCAATTGTTGTGAAGTAATTTGCTCTACCTAGTCTGTCTAGTATTTCGTGTATTCTAGGAATTGAGTATCGATTTTAAACTGTTTTCTCATTTAATTTTCCATAATCAATAACTAAACGCCATTTCTTTCTGCCTGATGCATCTAATTTTTTGGGAACAATTCAAATTGGCAGGAGAATGGAGACGTAGACGGTTCAATAATACCTTCGTCTAACATTTTTGTAATTTGTTTATTAGCTTCTCCCCTATGTATTTCGGGACGGCGCTAAGATTTTGCATATATAGGGCGCTCATCAGTCAAAGTGATTTTATGTTTTATTTTATTGGTAAAACTTAATGGCATTCCCTCACAATAAAATATATGTCTCTATAATTAAAACACAAATTTCTAATGGATTTTTTCTTTTTCATTGCAGTGATCAAGTCCGAGATTTTCTAAGTTTTCTTTAAGCTTATTTTGTTGAATGGTTGTTAATTCTGAATCAGATTCACATTCCAAGTTTTCAAGAAAATGTACTACTAGTAAGTTTAGAATTTCAATTTCGGAAGGTCCTTTTATATCTAATTTTACTCGATTTTCGTTACTATTTATGATGATTGTGATTGCGAAATTATTATAAATATTGACTATTACTTTAGGCATTTCTAAACGTTTTCCTTAGTTTTCGTATTCAAGTATACTCATGGCATTTGTTTCAGTTTCCGGGATTTTAACAACTTGTTGGCAACGGCCAGGAATGATAGTCGAATAATTCTGTATCACATTATTATCATTATTCATAATTTAATCAAAAATTAAAGGGGTAATTGCTGTGGGCGTTTCAAATTGTTTTTGGTGAACATTTATATTTGCATTTAATTGTTTCAATAAATCGACGCCAATGATACCATCAAATTTGTTGCTAAATTTGAATAAATAAAATTTATGAGATTCTTTCAAATTTAAAGTTTTAAATAACTGAATAAGAGCTATTTCATTGTGATAAGAAATTCCGTGTGCCGTCTGTATGTTAAATGGTTCTTCAAAAATGCAGTGTTTATAAAATTTGTGAGTTAATTCTGGATTTATCAGAGACTAAGAACTACCGGTGACGGCTAAAGAGTTTGCATTCATTTCTTGAATTTTGATATAAGGAAAATTTGCTTTCAAAGCGTTTACTAATATTACGTCTGGGTGTGTGGATATGGGATGTGAGTAAAATCCTGAATTGCATTTTGAGGATTGTTACATGAGAAAATATCTTGGTTCTCTGTTACATCATTGTTAACATGCGTTGACAGATAATTATCATAATCGTAAGGATATTGAGTTTCAAATTCAGATAAACATGGGTCAATGTTTTCTAGAGATTCTGTTGGAAATTCATTTCGATATTCAAATAAATTTTCAGTTTAAATATTACTTAATTGTTGATTTTGATTTGGATGACTATTTGTTTGATTATAAAGTTCGTTAGAAATATATTTTTGTTGTTTAGGCTGGAATCTTGTATTACCAGAAGATGTGTCCATGGGTTCTGGTTTATAGTTTTGGTTGATGATTTTGACTCTGAGATATTGTTTGACCATTTTGGTTTTGTGAAATGGGGTGATGATTTTGGTTTTGAAAAGTTGGACGACGTTGGACTGAAAAATTGTTATTGGGACGCCAATTATAAGAATTGTTATTTGACTGGAAATATGGTCTGAACTGTGATGAATTCATGAGGTTTTGAATTTTGTCGAAAAACTGTGGGGAATGACTGATTATTACCGAAATTAGTTGAAAAGTCAGGTCTTGGTTGTCTATAATAAGGATTTTTAGCTGGTGTAATTCTTAAAATAGCTCTAAAAGTAGTGTTTGAATTTAATTGATAACTTCTTTGAGTAGAATAGCTAAGCTCATTGCTTTTTCTAAACTATCCGTTACTCTTAATCTAACAAAAAACTGTATGTATGCTATGTACCATATTTCATATTGGTCGTCGGAAAAACAGTTTTAGTAAAGTCTCGTTACCTCCAATTGATTTACCCAAATTTGATGGTGATTATAAGAAATTGGCATTTTTCTTCAAAATATTCTCAGCTTGGGTTGATCAAAATAATCAACTATCAAACATTGCAAACTTTATTACTTACAGGGTGGATTTCATGGGAACCGTCCGACATTATCCAAGATATCGAATTAACGGTGGATAATTATTCGCTTGCATTTAAATCAATAGCTGATAGGTATGGAAACAAAAACGTAATGATAGATGAACATATTGATTATTTATTCGACTTACTGTAATAAATGCGAAAAACACATGAATATATTATTGTACAAAAATTCGGAACACTCGGTAAATACAAAATTTAATTTAATTAATATGAAACTAGAATACGACCCACATATTGTTTAACAAAATCTTTACAAAGTCAAAACAGAATAAAAAAATAAAACATTTACTGGGTCAAACCAAAACAAAGTTGTTTGAAAAAAATATCATTATTTCGATAACAAAAAGTCTGCACGCTTCAAAAACAAAGAAAAACTGCAACTCGAAAAACAGAAACATCTCACACCCAAAGTCGGGTGATGGAAAAAAACAAAAAGGAAGAACGGCTCAGGACTCGAGAGAGTACGGGTCGTACACGCGAAAGGGAAAGGCTTTCCCCGAGTACGAGAGTATAGTGTTTTAGTGTTGGTGATACCCGAGGTAAAAATTTCTCCGTTGTGTCAGGGCGTAATAGGAATACTTGGTGATTCCTTGACAGTGAAGTCTGTCCCCCAGTATCAGAGCACAAACCGGTGGAATTTCCCTCGACGCTATCACTAAATCATCCTAACACGTCTCGGCAAATTTCGCATTTTCGGGGCAGCGACCCAGCTAGAGATACAGACGCAGTTCCTGCAGAATATAAAAAGGGAAGTTATTCTACCGTAAGTTTTTGAACAAAAGTATTATTTTATTTAATAACGTATATTTTTGTGAATAAGACCAGATTTACCGCGTGTCTCGAGGGATTAGAGAATTTAAGGATTTAAACGGGCATGATAAAGCTGGATTTGAGGATCGGAGAAGTTTTCTTACGTTATTATTGTCTCATTTTTTTTTACACAGAGTATCTTTTGGTTCGTGTGGTAGATAAGAGGAGAGCGAGAGCAATCGAGAAATAACAGAGTTGAATTTAGTTTTAAGCCAGAGCGAATTGGTTTTTCCGTTTTAATCAGGGACCATTTGATATATAACAAAAGAAAACCATATTTTGGTTAAATTCCATTTTACATTTATTTCAAGGTGATAGACAACCTTGGGGCTTATAAAAGCTGACACCGAAAAATTTGTACTATTTTGTAATGTTATAACATAAGAATCTTGTTTCACTACGGAAATATCCACTTTAAATGCCGTCATACTCCAAGGCCGTTGGTGATAAAGCACACGTAAACTAAAAATTCGCTTGGGGGTCACAAGGTAATTGGCCTATGTTTATTTGTTTACTGAATCGAATGCGACCCAGCTAACTGGAAATTCTAGACAAAAAAATATAAAAAGGAAAGCACTTGGCCCCTCGGGCTTCTTTCTATTTTTCCTTTCTCTCTCTTTTCTCATTTACCATCCTACTAATATTATACGCGGAATCCGAAATTTATTATTTTGTGAGTAATTCCGGCGTATACCGGAGAACCGGATAAATATCCTATAATTACTAGTTGAGAGATTTATATCAGGGTACGTCTAATGTTTATTTTATATATATTATAGTTGTTACTTCAGTGCGTAGACAGATTTCGTTAAGTTGTCAATTTAATTTTGACGCACGCCTTATTATAAGTATAGTATTTTGACAAATGTATATATGATTGGTCTGATTTTTTTTTATATAGCTATTATATACGTTTAGTTACATACGCTGTGTGGTGTTTACCATAAGTTTATTTATCACCCTATCCCTCAACCCGTACTTCCCCGGGAGGGTGTACATACGTTGGAAAAAGGGGGCCGATTGCCGAGAACAAACCCTATCCTGGCAAGGAGATTATTCCGCTTTAAGCCCAGGCGTACCTAGCTCAGAAGTCGGACTGGATGTGCCTTACCCGCTCGGATTGCACAGAATTTCATTGGAGAGGAGGTATTACACAGTGACAAAAATAAGAAGGGTAACGAGGATATATTAGAATAGCCCTTAGGTGCCCCAGAAGTTATTAGAATGGTGACAGCGGTTTCCCGATATAGGGTTGTTTAAACTTGGTTTCAAAGCGGTTTCCCGATATAGGGTTGTGTAAATTTATTTTCATAGAGTTTTCCCGGCATAGAGTTGATAAAGTATCTTCACAGCGGTTCCAAGGACAGGATTAACTACTTAGTCTTCGTAGCGGTCTTCCAATAAAGGGTTGTAGGTCAGCAGGGACGATAAATCTTCACGCAAGGGATTCCTGTCAGGCCAAGATTATATGCCAATCTTGCTACAGCACAAGAGAATACAGGGAACGGTGAAGCTGTACGGTCTGTAACCGGAGGCTGCGAAAGGCAGTAAACAAGGCATACAGGAGGGAAAAGGCTAGGAAAAATCGAGAATAAGCCATACTATCCCACCATCAGCTCAGCTAACATCAGGTACGTTAGTCGTCAAGCAGCAGGCAAATAGAAGGTTGAATCAAATTAGTCGTGGTCTACTACGTCTCATAAGTGTTCCATTGTATCTATTTTTTTTTCTTCTCGTTTGGGGTTCGCTAGAATAAACCACAGTCGGTGAAACGAGGTAAATTAAAATTTTACAAAGGGGGAAGTTAACCCATCCCTAAGAATCCTACCCGTGCACCAAAAACTATCCATTTCAGGCGTCGTAGAAGCCAGAAAGGTAGGTGTAATATAGGTAAACATTGAAAAATTGTTCATTTAATAAAGATAAAATATAACTAAACCAACAAGATGCCGCTCGACTCACAAAATAGGTTAGGTACAGGCGGTCAAGGGACTTCAGACACAATGGGAGACGCAAGCAACATGCCACCCATATTGAGGGTAGCACAGGCGCAACCATTGGGGGTGATAGCGGCGACGTTAACAGATTTCACAGGTCGAGATGCAGCTAAATATATTGAGAAACTAGAACTAAGGGCTAAACTAGACGGATGGACGGAATCGGAAACTTTAACATTATTGAAATTTAAACTTGCGGGATCGGCATACGATTTTTTCAAGGCGGATCCTAGGTTAGACACGGTATCATACTCAGAATTCAGAGAAAAATTACTACGGAAATTTGTACCAAAAAAATCAATAGCAGATTGGTGGATGCAATTGATGCAATGCTATCAAAGACACGATGAGGATGTGGCGTCGTTCTGCACCAGACTGAAATTAATCGGGAACAAGATACTAGAAGAGGATATAAAGGGCGCAAGCAGGAAACAAATACCAAACATACAAAAAAAACATAATTCGGTATTAATAAACCAATTCAAAGTAGGGTTGAGAAAAGATTTATTAAGGGAGGTAGGTTTTTACATTCTACACAAAGACGACATGACACTAGAAGAAGCAGAAGAAATAGTTAATTGTCAAGAAACGGCGGTAACCATGACAAGCGGCAGGAACAGTAGCCAGAAAGTCGCATTTACGAGAGGACAACTGAGGTGCACAACATGCGGCAGGTCAAATCACACTACGGAAGAATGTAGGCAGAACGCAAAATGTTTATTCTGTGGCAAACAAGGACATTGGATGGCAAATTGCAGGACGAAGGAAGCAGAAGAAACAAAAAGGGAAATAAGATGCCAAAATTGTAAAAAACAAGGACATTGGGCATCAAATTGTAGAGAAAAAGGAAACGAACAAACAATGACATGTTATTACTGTGGAAAGCAAGGACATTGGCTAAAAGAATGTAGAAAGAGAATGTTCGACGAGGCGAACAACCAGAATAAAACAACCGCGAAGTACGAGAGGTACAACGACGGAAAGGCAAATCAATGGAAAGCGGACAAGACGAGGTATCACAGAGAGAACCAAGAAACACAACAAAGAAACCATAGAGAATATGGTAGACACAGCAACCAAAAGGAAGAATATCATAAACAAGAAACTCAAAGAAGGTCGCAACAAAATAATTTTGGGAACTACGAGAGAAGTAGACACCAAACGAACGAGGATACAAGGGGTCACTCTGCAGAAAGAGGACACACGAGTAAGAAAGAATGGACGAAACATTTAAACTAGTAAGGACCACAGTTAGTCCCCGGACCAGTGGCCGAGTGAATTTAACAGGGGAAACAGATTTAAACAAACCACAATGGAAAGAACCAAACCGGAAAAATAGGAATGATTATAATCCAAGGATAACAAACAAAGAAATAGGAGAAACAATGTATCACAACGAATCAATGTCGGAAACAAACGAGGACGCCCCATACATAGTAATGCTAAGAGTAAATGGCATAAACAGACCCTGCATGATAGACACAGGTGGAGCGTACTCATTGGTAAACCGGTCAATAATCGCAGATTGGGAATTAGACACAAGAATTATAGAGGAATTAACTCTGAAAGGGATAACAGGACACACAATACAATTGTATGGATCAACGAAACTAGCAATAAGCGCAAATGGGATGAATTACAACATTTACGCAAAAGCCATTGCAGCAGAAGACGAAATAATGGGAGAAATACCAGTTCTTTTAGGAAGAGATTTTCTAGAAGAACAAAAAGCAATCATATCATATAAAGGAGAACCTTCATTAGAAATATGGGAAAGAAGAATACCGTTAATAAACGCAAAACAAGTGGAAAACACTATAGATAACGGTGAAATCACCGAAGCAAATGAACAAGTGGCAACAATAAAGAAAAAAACAGAAACTACAGAAGCGAACAAGTGGCAACAATGGCTAGGAATGGTGAAAACAATGTACAAAAGGAAGGACCCAGAACAGAAAAAAATCGAGAAAAAAACGGAAAGTCAACAGCAAGAGCAGAGATATCAAACGCAGTGTAAACAAACAAACAAAAACAAAACGGCAACAGAGACCAATATAGAGAACTATACAGAGTGGAACGAAGAAATTAATCGAAAGAAAAACATAAGTCAGGAAATAAAAAATAATGAAGAAGGACAACAAAACACAGAACGAAAAAAGGATAGAGTGGAATCAAAAACAGAAGAAAAGAACGAAGAATTAAAAGAAACAATAACTAATAGAAATTCTACAGATGTGTACATAGAAAATAGCATAACTATACCAGCACTAACCGAAGTTCACACAATAAACAATAAAACAGGCAATAAGAATAGCAAACAGCATAGCAAATAACGGAAAAAAGATTCCTATCAGGATAATAAACACGTCAGCACAAGAAATATGTCTAACAAAAGGAACTAAACTAGGAAAAGCATACGAATGTACAGAGGACACAGTGCCACAAACGAAAATACAGGACACGATCAGGAAGTTTGACACCAAAACAGATGTATGGATCAGAAAAAATTTTGAACTAGGACATATAGATACAAAGTATAAGGAAGAATTAATAAAGTTAATACAAAAGTACCATCACTTATTCACGGACGACGATGAAATAATAACAAGCACCACAAAAGTGAAGCACCATATAACCATAGAAACGGGCAGCCAACCAATATGCAAAGCGCCATACAGGATCCCATACTATCAAAGAGAAGTGCTACAAAAAGAAATAGACAGGCTACTAGAAGCCAAAGTAATCAGGACATCATCCAGCCCATGGTCAGCGCCAGTCGTACTAGTGGTAAAACAAACTCCAGAAGGAGAAGAAAAAGTGAGAATGTGCATAGACTACAGAGGACTAAATGCGGTAACAAAAAAAGAATATTATCCGTTACCAAACATATCAGATCTACTACAAGGCTACAAAGCAGGAGGAGAAACACTGTTCTCAGTAATTGATGTAGCAGAAGCTTACCACCAAGTAGATATGAACGAAGAAGATATTCCACTAACGGGATTTAGCACATATCAAGGGCACTACGAATACACCAAAATGCCATTCGGATTGGTGAATGCCCCAGCAACATTCCAAAGATTCATGAACGCAACTTTAAGAGGATTAACGGGAATAAAATGCATGGTTTACTTGGATGACATAATAATATTTAACTACACAGGGAAAAAGGACCACTTACAAAAATTAGAAGAAGTATTCAATAGATTAACAGAGGCAAACATTAAACTGAAACCAAAGAAATGCAATTTTATGTTAAAGAAAGTGAAATATTTAGGACATATCATTTCACAAGAAGGAGTAGCTCCAGATCCACAAAAATTGGAGGCGGTACACAAATATCCCCTACCAAAGAACGTAAAAGGAGTAAGAGGTTTCTTAGGAATAGTAAATTGGTACAGACGATTCATACCAAACATAACCGAACTAGCAGCACCATTAGTAAATCTAACCAAAAAAGACACACCATTCAAAATAACAGAGGAAGTAATTAAGGCAATGGACCAACTAAAAGAATCACTAACGTCAGACAAAGTTCTAATCTTCCCAGACTTCTCGAAACCATTCATATTATCGACAGATGCATCGAACATAGGTGTAGGAGCAATATTAAGTCAAATAAGGGACGGTAGAGAAAGACCAATAGCGTATGCAAGTAGGACACTAAGCAGAGCAGAAACAAACTATTCAACGACTGAAAAAGAACTTCTAGGAGTGATTTTCGGCATTAAAACATTCAGATGCTACATCTACGGGACAAAATTCACAATCATCACAGATCACAGAGCATTAAAATGGGTACTTACACTGAAAGATCCAAATTCAAGACTAACACGATGGGCCTTAACCTTAGCAGAATACAATTTCGAAGTAATCCACAGAGTAGGAAGGAAACACGGAAACGCAGACGCACTAAGCAGAATGTACGACAAAACGTGCAACTACGTTGAAACATCATACGAAGATTACTCAAAATACATAACGGAAAACGAAGTACCAACAAAAGACAAAATACTAGAGAAAGACGGAAAATTAGTAGCTATACACGAGGAACAATCAATAGTACTATTTACAGCCAAAAACAAACCAAACCAAGATCCACTAATAAAAGAAATTGAAACCACATATAATTTACCAGACGTCACACAGAATCGAATAGAAGAAATTAGAGAATGGGACACGATCGACACAAAATTCTACATAGGGGTAAACAGAACAACGGCAAAGGAGGAAACATCTTACGAAATTATGTGGAACATTATACAACAGCTAAGGACACTATGCGAAGAAAACAAAGAGGAGAGCATAACCTTCATCGCAAGCAAAGAACAAATTCCAGGACTATGTTGGAACGAAATTACTAAAATGATCCAATTTACATTTTACGGAACACCCACCAAAATAATCGTTTTACGACCAGACAATACAGGGGAAACAAGGAAAATCTACGCAATAGAAACAGAAGAAGATTGGGAACCAATATGGGACAAAGACAGGCTGAAAATAGCACAGAAACGAGACGAATTCTGCAACAGCACAATACAACAAATGGAAAAGGATGACGAGACAAAAAGAAGATACTACATCGACAAGGAGGGGAGTCTATATAGACAAGAACAGGAAGAACATAGAGATCAACTGGTAATACCGAGAAGCTACATCACCAAAGTGATAGAAGACTTTCACGACTCGCCGATATATTGCCATCAAGGACAACAGAAAACATTAGTGGCAATAAAGAGGCGTTGCTTCTGGCCAACGATGAGAACAGACGTAATAAACTACTGCAAACAATGCGACGCATGCAACAGACGAAAGACGTCACCTCACTTCAAGAAAGCTCCATTGCAAAGATTTACAAAAGTCACGGAACCATGGGAGATAACCTCTATGGATATAGTGGGCCCTCTACCAACATCAAACGAAGGGAACAAATACCTGCTAACATTTCAAGACCACTTTACCAAATACTGTGAAGCAATTCCGTTACCAAATCAGAAAGCAGATACAGTAGCTAAAGCATTCGTAGAGCAAATAATAGCAAGACACGGAACACCCCAGAAATTATTAACAGACAGAGGAACAAACTTCATGTCGGAATTAATGCAAGAAACATGCAAACTATTGAACATAAAAAGACTACACACGGCAAGTTACGCGCCCACGACAAACGGTCAAATAGAAAGATTACACAGAGTGCTGAAAGACATGTTAGCACACTACATAGCACCAGATCAAAGAGATTGGGACAAATGGATACCCTACGTACTAATGGCATACAGAGGAAGCGTACACACTTCAACAGGATACAGCCCATATTTCCTACTACACGGAAGAGACCAAACATTACCATTTGAAAAATTCATAACCCCGAAGAGAATCAAATACGACACCGACAACAATTATGTGTCAGAATTAGAAGCTAGATTAAGTCAAGTATACAAGACAGCATTAAAAAACACGGAGAAAGCAAAAGAAGAAAGGATAGCCAGATATAACGAAAAAACGGCACTAAGAGAATTCGCACCAGGAGATTTAGTATATCTACTCGACGTAAGCACAAAAGTAGGTAAATCAAAGAAGTTACAGAACCAATGGACAGGACCGTTTGAAGTAAAAGAAAAGGTAGGACCGGTTACATACCAAATCTTGTCACAAAAAGGGAAGAAGGCACAAATAGTACACATCAACAGATTAAAAACATACCACGGAAACATAGAGGACAAGGAACATAAGATACTACAAGATATAGATGACTCGGAAAGTATAGAAGAGGTAGAAGAAATACACGAGCAAGAAGAAAACGAAGTAGTTCCAGAAAAGGTAGCAGCACTACCATTTTGGTCAATGAACGAGAATCCACAACCACCAAAATCCAAACCATCAGCTCAAGGCAAACATAAAGGGAATAAAACAGAACAGAGACCACACGTTTCACTACGACCACCACCGGAGATAAGACGCTCTGCCAGAGTGAGAAACAGGATACAAAGTGCACCCAGTTACACAAAAACATTTAACGCCGAAAGGAAATTAACAAAAAAGACCGGACTGAAACAGACGGGCTACTACAAATTACTAAGACAGACGAATAACCATAAAAATAACAAGACCAAAATAAGTACTAGATGGATAGCGATGAGCTAAGAAACAACTATTTATCATACAAGTATATATCAGTTTATATTATTAATTCATACAGATTAACGGGTTCAATTATAGGTTAATTCAAAGTGAAGAAATAGGGATAAGCGAGTAAATAGGAATAATCAAGTAAGTTAAGAATCATAACAGATTAATGGAAAAAAAAATCCATAAGCTACTAGGGACTAACAAATAGTACCTTGTGAGAAAGTAATCAAATAGGGCAAAGATAAAATATATATACAAAAGAAAAAAAATCTACGATAGGTTTAGGGGATAAGACGACATACACAGAAACGAAATAGCATTTCAAAAAGTCGAAATCAAATTAGATATATAAGTTCAAATTTCTTTTATACTTCAGAATTGTATTCATAATCATGGTATTATAATGTCTACTAAGTAGAATAATTACGGAAAATATTAAACTAATTATGTTACTAACCGTAACACAACGTCAGAACAAAAAGCAAGGTCAGTATAATTGAACAATTAAATAAAATGCACCACTTGCAAAAGCTGATGTAGGGTATCTAGAAGAAATTCAATGTTAAATTATACAAGGGGAATACAAAAGTATTTGAAAATAGAAATAAATAATAGGGAAACAAGCTCACTGGGTCATAACTAATGAATTTTTTTTCTCTTCTCTTCAGAGAGTAGATCTCATTTGACAGTCCTAAAGAAGTGTAAAGATCGGTCAAATGAGGAAATGTCATACAAAAATGACATAAACTGTAGGCAAATACGTAATGTAACAAAAAAAATCTAAAATGTTTGACAAAGAATTTGTAGAAATATGAGTTGTATTAACAATTGTACATTTTATAAATTGTAGGAGAAGAAAACCAAATCTAATGGCACGACAAAGTATCATCCTGACCTGGGTGTCAATCGTCATGTGCGGGCTACATATAACAGTTGGGTTAATCGCGTATGAGTGTTCGCACCCCAACACAAATATCACAGTGATATCGTTAAAAGACGTTCAAAAGTGTCCGGAACCAGAAAAAACGTACGCGAGTGAAAAAACGGACATACAAGTGATTCAACGAAACGAAATAAAAATGCAAAAAGTATGGTCATGCGTAATAGAAGTAACAAAATTCATGTTCTACTGCGGGATGCTCAGCCACACGTCAGTCGTCAACGGAGGACTATCAACCTACATCTATAAACTAGGAGCAGAAGAATGCAGAAATACCCACAGATACAAAATAATAAAATTATACCAACAAACAATAGACAACATATTAATGAATGGGACTACAACAGCGTCAATCAACATAGGCGGCACACTAGACAATATGGGAACATGTAAAGGTATCACATACCAAGAAAACGGCAGAAGTTGGAACGACGTAGTGATAATAGCAACAGCCAAAATAACCATCAAAGATTATCTAGCTAGAGTAACGCTGGAAACAAACGAGATCCACCTACAAGGAGAAATAACTTGCAAATTCACGAATGGTTACTGCTTCGACTCCACGGTAGGACAATCCACTTGGTCCAGTTATGAGCCAACAACATGCGAAGACCATCTGAGTCAATTATACAAAGGCATAGGCAACAAAATCACAAACACAAGAACATTAGAAGAGCTAATAGTAATCGAAGAAAAAGACAAAGTATTCGCACTAACATTACAGAAAAGAAACATACTATGTGGAATAGAAGTATGGCAAACAGAGCACCCACGAATTGTCATAATACTTCGAAACACACAAAAGTTACAACCGACTATGCCAATTTTAACACAAAACGTAGATTTAATGAACTACGTAAATAGCAAACTACTCTATGTTGAACAAGCATATAAACGAGACGTAAACATGCTTTACACAGATACAATACACCGAAGATGTTTAACGAAAAGAGAAATACTCAAGAACAGACTGCTAATGGCACACACACTACCTAATGCAGTCAGCCAACTAATGGAAAATGAACCCGGACACATAGGCAGAGTATTAGGCGAAGTACTTTATATCATAAAATGCATACCAGTAACAGTCGAGATAAGACGAACAAACAGATGTTACAACGAACTACCAATAAAAGTAAACAACGAAACAAAATTTATGGCTCCACTAACCAGAATAATACAAAACCACGCAGAAGAGATAGATTGCAATAACATGATACCACCACTTTATTTCATAGATGATCAATGGATAGGGCTAACACCACATCCCACAATAGCCAAACAACCAAAAACCATAAAAGTAGAAGAAGAAATAAATCTCCATTTCGACCCCATCCAACCACTAGGAGCCAAGGGTCTGTACACGCAAGAAGAAATCAAGGCAGCACAAAGAGCCCTTACGTTCGGGACAGAGAGAAAAGCAGTAGAAAACATAATTACTCGCAGAGCAGCGGGAATGAATGCCAACAGTCAAGGCTACACCGTATCAAACATATTTGATACAAAAGAAATCAAGAACCTAGCAGAATCCACCCTAAAGCACACATGGGCATGGTTCACAGAATTAGGTTCAGTTATAAGTGGAATTATTGGAATATATTTCACATTCCAAACCATAAAATACATAGCAGGCACCATACTAAATGGAATACGTATACACCAAACTTTAGGATGCAGTATAGCACTAATAGGCAGCATATGGGACTCCCTGACGGCATGGATAATTCACTCACACCAGACGAGGAAACCAGAGGAAGAAACAATAGAGATGGACCAAATAACGCAGCAAGAGACGAGCCACCCAAGGTCACAGCATTGGACAGACAGAAGTCGCCAGATGAACGATCTACTAAGCAATAGTGTCGCGAGTGTAAGCGGTCGCGACCTAGGTCAGGAATAATAAAAACAAAATACAGTGCCAAACAAAAAGTAATGAATGAAATTGTAAATAAAGTTGTAAAATGTATAAAAAAATGTATCACTAATTTTAAGATTTCAGGCCACTATTGTAAGCCGTAGGCCACATTTTAATTGAGGGTAATCATACCTAAGCAGGGATTTGGATAAAAAAAAAAGGTATTGGACCAGGGAGGTCGCAATACTTTTACAAAGGGGGAAGTAATGTAATAAATGCGAAAAACACATGAATATATTATTGTACAAAAATTCGGAACACTCGGTAAATACAAAATTTAATTTAATTAATATGAAACTAGAATACGACCCACATATTGTTTAACAAAATCTTTACAAAGTCAAAACAGAATAAAAAAATAAAACATTTACTGGGTCAAACCAAAACAAAGTTGTTTAAAAAAATATCATTATTTCGATAACAAAAAGTCTGCACGCTTCAAAAACAAAGAAAAACTGCAACTCGAAAAACAAAAACATCTCACACCCAAAGTCGGGTGATGGAAAAAAACAAAAAGGAAGAACGGCTCAGGACTCGAGAGAGTACGGGTCGTACACGCGAAAGGGAAAGGCTTTCCCCGAGTACGAGAGTATAGTGTTTTAGTGTTGGTGATACCCGAGGTAAAAATTTCTCCGTTGTGTCAGGGCGTAATAGGAATACTTGGTGATTCCTTGACAGTGAAGTCTGTCCCCCAGTATCAGAGCACAAACCGGTGGAATTTCCCTCGACGCTATCACTAAATCATCCTAACACGTCTCGGCAAATTTCGCATTTTCGGGGCAGCGACCCAGCTAGAGATACAGACGCAGTTCCTGCAGAATATAAAAAGGGAAGTTATTCTACCGTAAGTTTTTGAACAAAAGTATTATTTTATTTAATAACGTATATTTTTGTGAATAAGACCAGATTTACCGCGTGTCTCGAGGGTTTAGAGAATTTAAGGATTTAAACGGGCATGTTAAAGCTTGATTTGAGGATCGGAGAAGTTTTCTTACGTTATTATTGTCTCATTTTTTTTTACACAGAGTATCTTTTGGTTCGTGTGGTAGATAAGAGGAGAGCGAGAGCAATCGAGAAATAACAGAGTTGAATTTAGTTTTAAGCCAGAGCGAATTGGTTTTTCCGTTTTAATCAGGGACCATTTGATATATAACAAAAGAAAACCATATTTTGGTTGAATTCCATTTTACATTTATTTCAAGGTGATAGACAACCTTGGGGCTTATAAAAGCTGACACCGAAAAATTTGTACTATTTTGTAATGTTATAACATAAGAATCTTGTTTCACTACGGAAATATCCACTTTAAATGCCGTCATACTCCAAGGCCGTTGGTGATAAAGCACACGTAAACTAAAAATTCGCTTGGGGGTCACAAGGTAATTGGCCTATGTTTATTTGTTTACTGAATCGAATGCGACCCAGCTAACTGGAAATTCTAGACAAAAAAATATAAAAAGGAAAGCACTTGGCCCCTCGGGCTTCTTTCTATTTTTCCTTTCTCTCTCTTTTCTCATTTACCATCCTACTAATATTATACGCGGAATCCGAAATTTATTATTTTGTGAGTAATTCCGGCGTATACCGGAGAACCGGATAAATATCCTATAATTACTAGTTGAGAGATTTATATCAGGGTACGTCTAATGTTTATTTTATATATATTATAGTTGTTACTTCAGTGCGTAGACAGATTTCGTTAAGTTGTAAATTTAATTTTGACGCACGCCTTATTATAAGTATAGTATTTTGACAAATGTATATATGATTGGTCTGATTTTTTTTTATATAGCTATTATATACGTTTAGTTACATACGCTGTGTGGTGTTTACCATAAGTTTATTTATCACCCTATCCCTCAACCCGTACTTCCCCGGGAGGGTGTACATACGTTGGAAAAAGGGGGCCGATTGCCGAGAACAAACCCTATCCTGGCAAGGAGATTATTCCGCTTTAAGCCCAGGCGTACCTAGCTCAGAAGTCGGACTGGATGTGCCTTACCCGCTCGGATTGCACAGAATTTCATTGGAGAGGAGGTATTACACAGTGACAAAAATAAGAAGGGTAACGAGGATTTATTAGAATAGCCCTTAGGTGCCCCAGAAGTTATTAGTAAGCAATGAGTCACCCAATCATTGGCGAAAACTAATTGATTCTTTTAAATAACGTTTACGTTCACTAAAATCATTAGGGGAACCTACTCATGCATGGGATAGACTTTTAATCAAATTAATTGAATTAAAAATCGACAAAAATACTGGAGATCAATGTCAAGAGAAATTACACAGAGAAATAAATAAATCTCCTCCAACGTTATCAAAATTTTTAGATTTTCTGGTATGTCGATGCGATTATCTTGAAAGTCTAAACAAAATCAAATCAGTACATTATATTAAACAAAATCAAGCAAAACATATATTGAATTAAAAAGATAGTTATTCATTTTCCTCTACAATTCAAGCAATTAGTTGTTCCTATTGCAACCAAGATCAAGCTATCTACAATTGCAAAACATTTTTAGCTCTGTAGTTAATTGAAAAATATAAACAAATAAAGAAAATCGGCTTATGTCCAAATTTTGTACGGAAGGGGCATTTATAGTTTCAATGTACATCTCGAGGCTGTAGACTTTGTCAAGCAAAACATGATTCAATTCTTCTTCCTGACATTCCATTAGGTCCACAATTTCAATTACCTTTCACCTCTGCAAATAATTCAAGTAACACTTCTTTATCACATAGTGACATTCAACAGAGATCAGATCAACTACAGATCGTTGCAAACAATTCAGCATTAACCTCTATTTTCACCTATTCAACAGAACATAATTTAGTACTTTCATCAACTGTCGTTAGATACATCAAAGATATTTATGGCAATTTTCATTCCGCACGAGCACATCTTGATGCTGTAAGTCAAAGCAACTATATCCCAAACTCATTCCTCCAATAATTAAACTTACCTGCAACTGATAATTCTATTGTGGTGTTTAAGCGAGTGACATCAACAATTAAATAATTGCATTCAAATTGATTTACCATTTTTGGTACTACCAAAGATTACTGACACTATACCAAATAGTGAGTTTAGTTTGAATCATATTCACATTCCAAAAGGAATTACTTTAACGAATCCTTCGGTGAATAAACCTGGTGACCTTGACTTTTTACTTGGAGCATCTCACTTTTATGACTCACTCAATACCAATGGCATTTCTTTAGGGAATAGTAAGCCAGTCTTACAATCCACTCAATTAGGTGGAAGTCTTACCGGTGCTACCCAATTTTCATTTCAGTTCAAACCTCAGAAAACACTACAACAACAATTAACAAAGCTCTGGGAACTTGATGAAACTCTCCAAAAAGTAATTTATCACATGAAGTACATTTTTGTGAAACAATATTCAAGAAAGCTACCACGCTTTACTTTACGCTTGATTCAGAATGTAGATTTATCGTTTAATTTCCTATAACAAAACTCATTGATAAGTTAGGTAATTCGAAACCTATTGCTTTAAAACGTTTAGATAGCATTGAAAAACGGTTTCAACATGACCCCAAGTACAAGGAACTATATGTACTTTACCCTCAGCCATATGTCAATAATAGACTACAATGTTGATGATGAATCACCTGCATTTTATCCACCCCATCATGGAGTTTGTTGTAATTGTAATCCTCTTTTTTAATTATGCAAGTACGCCACTTATTTTAAAGTCTTCCAGAACCTTCTACGCTGACAGGCTTATCTCCAGATAGTGACTGTGCACGCCAGCACCCGTTTTGCAAGCGAAAACGCCGCAAGAGTAGAAGTATTGTACCCCTCCCAGAGTTATCAATTAACAAGTTCCTTTTCCTCACGTGTTGTGTTTTGTTCTGTAAAGTCTATTGATACATTTTTTCAAACCACGAGGTGGTTAAAACTTCCTGTCCTGTAGTACATATATCCATTTTTCCACCACAAAGATATATAGCACTTGTAGTGAAAACAAATGTGATTAAGTGCGTATTGCAGTTTTTTTGTGAATTCTGATGTTGTAATTCAACGTAACATTTATCTTTACATTTAAACTGTATAATTAGTGGATGAACTATAGAATTACAAAACCACCTTCCAACTATTTGTTGCTCAGTGTGGAAACCACTGAGCCTCTGGTCCTTCGCAAATCTAAATAAGAAATAAATTTGTTATTTTTATCAACAAGTGATATTTATTGACGCACCTTTCCTTACATTGGTTGGAATCAGAGGCCAGCTGTGTTATTGAAGGATTGTTGTTTTACACATACATATAGTTAGATTCATACATATTTTAGGTCACCTCGCCCGGATAACCGATATAATTAATTACCTACTGTGAGATTCAAAAAAATAATTGAATATTGGAAATTTCCTGTCGAGACCGTGCAGGTATTGGTTGGCGCCGCGTCAGATGGCTCAATTAGAGAAGTGAGAAGCACAGATAACCCACAGATAGTTGAGACACTGATTGTTGCGCCATCTAAAGAGCCTGTTAACTAATCAATTGAGTGATGTTAAGAATATTTCTGTAATTTTGGGTTTTGGCGGTATATTCAAATTTACTGTATTTCAATTATTTTATTTCAAAACAGCCAATCATAGTCCATCATTTAGCATTTTATTCAATTTAACTCCATTAACTCAATAATGATGGACCATAAATGGTTAAATTGGAAAAAATAAAACAATAATCATATAAACAGTTTATTTATATTGGTATAAAAATACACAACAAATAATTTCTTTTACAAAGTGAGTACTTTTTTTATCAAACAGAATGACAATCAATAAAGTATAATGTAAAAACTATGCAGTAATTAAAAAATAATTTGAGTAACATACATTCGAGTTTGGAGTATCATTAGATTTTTAAATGATGTTAAATCAAGATAAAAGTAGAACATTATTTATGATAAGTTTATATTGCTGTAGTTCCTGGCAGTCTATGATTGTTAAAATGTTTCTTGAGGGCTCTTAAAAATCCCACCGTGTGGAAGTCCTTTCTCGTTTTTGGTTGAGCTTCTATAAGGAAACACACAAAATTACAACAATAAAAAAGAAAACACAAAATTCATAACAACAAAAGAAAACAAAATGCGCTTACTATTTGAATAATAAGTTTACACAACATGTTTTTGTACTAAGCCAAAGAAAATATCTAAAAATATTTAAATTTTTTTGTTTTTTTTTGAATTCCTTTTTTGGAAGTTCTTAATTTTTTTTAGAATTCTTGATTTTTTGTCATACCATATGAAAATCGGCAAGGGCTCAATACCTTCCATCCTATAGCTGGTGGGAGAGGATATCTTCCACATGTGGTGAAGGTGGCAATGGCTTAACACCTTTACTAGTGGAGGGAATAGATATAACATAAAATAAAACCCAAATTATTATTTTTTCAATTGGCACATTTCAAATTGTTCACAATTATAGCATGCTATATTGAATATAATAGAACTTACCATCAATTCTTGTTAATTTCCTTTCATATGGGAAGGCAAATCAAACTGTCTCAATAACATTCCTTCGTCTTTCTCAATTCTGGAGAAACACTGTTTTTGAAAATAAAGGAGACATATCCTCCATTGTTTCCTCGTCGACAAATTTAATGATTTATTACCACTGCGTTCCAGCCATATTAATTTTATATCTTCCTGGGTTGGAGAAACAAAACAGTATTAGGAAATAGTTACATTAGTATTGCAACAATTTTCAATTTAGCTAATTTAGATAACAACCATGATCTCTAAAGTTGTCGATTAAATTAGTAAAAATTCTGTATTTTGTGAAAATAAAGAAAATTGTTGCTAATTAAAAAAGAAAAAATGCTCAAATTTTTTCAATAAAACCTACCGAGTACACCACTTATTACACTCCTTCACAATACAGTTTGACATTGTCTTGTCAATTAATAGGAATAAAATAATAATATAACAACGAAACGACAAATAAATATTACACTACAGGTTGGTGAGAAGTGCAGAATTGACGAGTTCGAGTCGGCAGTAGTGATGGGATAATCGGCTAATTTAAATAATCGGATTCCTTGAATCTGAATGATTTTAATAATCGGATGATCATTCGAATGATTTCCCTTGAATGTTTGCGTCCCTAATATGACGTCATATCCTGGGATTAAATTGAATGCGGCCTCTTATCATTATGTGGTAAAAGATATTTGGTCACATTTTGATCAAAAAATTCTACAAAAAGTGATTTTACCGGAGTTATACCAACTTGTCCAAAAATATTTGTGTATTCCAAGCACATCAGTCCCGTCGGAGAGAGTATTCTCTAAAACGGGACAATTAACAAATTTAAGAAGAAACCGACTGACTCCTGATAATTTAAACCAAATAGTGTTTAGTGTTCCTTAATTCATTCCGTTAGGTGATTTTTGATAGTGGAATATAGTATAGTACCTATACAAAATTATCTAATGTTTTTTTAATTTTAATATGTTTCTTTTTTATCATAATTTAATTTGAGTTGTTAATTATTTTCTCATTATGTGATCGTTTTTCATTAATAAAACATGCTGTGTTACTTATGTAATTTAATTAGTAAAAACTAAAAACCATAGATATATAATATTATATAACTATGCTAAAAACCCAGTTTTCAATATGTGTAGTTTAAATTGAAGTTAATTTTTTGTTTCCTAATTCACTATCACTATTATTCCTAACATTTAAAATGCACAAAGAAACCGCAAAACAAATTCAAGGCGCCGTCACCGTCATCTAAAAGTTTGAATGAGTAGCGAGCGCTGATGAATTGCCGAAAACGAAGACGAAGAGAGATACGATACCCGATACGGTTACGAATCATACGAGTTATTCATTCGAATACTCAAATGCAATAATCGGATGATGACGATTATTTGGACAATTCGAATAACAGGTTATTTTTCATTCGAGTTATCCCATCACTAGTCGGCAGTGTGCTTCAGTCACGTTTTGCCTATACATCATAGATTTATAATTGATTTGATTTTGATTGCAAAATAAAAAATATAGTTGTGTTTTATTTGCATGCAATTGAATCGAATTTTTGGTAGGAAGGTGGTGTTGTAAAAAATAAAAAATGTCTTAGCATAAGTTCCAGAATAGTAAAATTCTAAAATGTAAATATAATATATGTGTAAAATTTAGATTCATGGTTTTGTCAAATTCCAGTGCCGTAACGCGGGCTGCGACTCAATCTAGTGATAATAGTATGTTTCCGAAAGAATCTAAATTTTGCAAATGAAAGTTGGTTTCTTACTTTTATACTGCAAGAGTCATAACTTAGAAATACGACAGGTAATAGAAGAGCAAACGCACTGAACAAGAAACATAACAAGTCTTTTTTGTGCTGTTCTTCTCAGAGACTTTTCGTGATGTTTATTTAAAACTTTAATAAGATATCTCCTAGATGTCTAAGTTTTATAACCAACTTTATTAACATCCATACCATGTAATTAAAACATATTTTTGATATACACAATAATACTTGAATTCGCAATTATATACACATCCTATGAACTTCTTTTTAGCAACTTCCTATAGGGAACATTCATACGATGTTAATTTGTATACTTCTCACTAATGTCACATACAGAACATTACTGTAATATTACAAATAAACATGTTTCTAAGATGATCACATTGTACAGTTACTTTTACATCTCTCGAACTAATTTTTAATAACTCCCTGCGAATACGTTTATATGATGTTAGCTTATGAACCTCTTAGTAATATTTCATTTTAAACATCACAGTAACATAATCGGGTAAGCTGTGTGACTGATGTATTCATAAAAACACAAAAAAGAAGAAAACGGAAGACAAAATGTGGGTTATCTGTGCTGACGAGCGAAAAAAATGTCAAGCATGATATGACGGATCGTGACGAGTTTTTCAGTTTCGTGTTATATTTTATTTGCAGGGCGCAAATTTTTTGCAAGAAGTACTGGAATAAAGTGGTCTCCGTTTTGGTCAGTTCCTACTTAGCTACAGTTTCTATACTTAGTTATAGTTCTTGTTATAATGGACGAACAACAGTTATCGGTAAGTACCCATTCTAAAATCATAATTATTAAAGCTTAATACTCATTCAATACTTTAATCGGCTATTGCACGCTGGAAACAAACGAGATCCACCTACAAGGAGAAATAACTTGCAAATTCACGAATGGTTACTGCTTCGACTCCACGGTAGGACAATCCACTTGGTCCAGTTATGAGCCAACAACATGCGAAGACCATCTGAGTCAATTATACAAAGGCATAGGCAACAAAATCACAAACACAAGAACATTAGAAGAGCTAATAGTAATCGAAGAAAAAGACAAAGTATTCGCACTAACATTACAGAAAAGAAACATACTATGTGGAATAGAAGTATGGCAAACAGAGCACCCACGAATTGTCATAATACTTCGAAACACACAAAAGTTACAACCGACTATGCCAATTTTAACACAAAACGTAGATTTAATGAACTACGTAAATAGCAAACTACTCTATGTTGAACAAGCATATAAACGAGACGTAAACATGCTTTACACAGATACAATACACCGAAGATGTTTAACGAAAAGAGAAATACTCAAGAACAGACTGCTAATGGCACACACACTACCTAATGCAGTCAGCCAACTAATGGAAAATGAACCCGGACACATAGGCAGAGTATTAGGCGAAGTACTTTATATCATAAAATGCATACCAGTAACAGTCGAGATAAGACGAACAAACAGATGTTACAACGAACTACCAATAAAAGTAAACAACGAAACAAAATTTATGGCTCCACTAACCAGAATAATACAAAACCACGCAGAAGAGATAGATTGCAATAACATGATACCACCACTTTATTTCATAGATGATCAATGGATAGGGCTAACACCACATCCCACAATAGCCAAACAACCAAAAACCATAAAAGTAGAAGAAGAAATAAATCTCCATTTCGACCCCATCCAACCACTAGGAGCCAAGGGTCTGTACACGCAAGAAGAAATCAAGGCAGCACAAAGAGCCCTTACGTTCGGGACAGAGAGAAAAGCAGTAGAAAACATAATTACTCGCAGAGCAGCGGGAATGAATGCCAACAGTCAAGGCTACACCGTATCAAACATATTTGATACAAAAGAAATCAAGAACCTAGCAGAATCCACCCTAAAGCACACATGGGCATGGTTCACAGAATTAGGTTCAGTTATAAGTGGAATTATTGGAATATATTTCACATTCCAAACCATAAAATACATAGCAGGCACCATACTAAATGGAATACGTATACACCAAACTTTAGGATGCAGTATAGCACTAATAGGCAGCATATGGGACTCCCTGACGGCATGGATAATTCACTCACACCAGACGAGGAAACCAGAGGAAGAAACAATAGAGATGGACCAAATAACGCAGCAAGAGACGAGCCACCCAAGGTCACAGCATTGGACAGACAGAAGTCGCCAGATGAACGATCTACTAAGCAATAGTGTCGCGAGTGTAAGCGGTCGCGACCTAGGTCAGGAATAATAAAAACAAAATACAGTGCCAAACAAAAAGTAATGAATGAAATTGTAAATAAAGTTGTAAAATGTATAAAAAAATGTATCACTAATTTTAAGATTTCAGGCCACTATTGTAAGCCGTAGGCCACATTTTAATTGAGGGTAATCATACCTAAGCAGGGATTTGGATAAAAAAAAAAGGTATTGGACCAGGGAGGTCGCAATACTTTTACAAAGGGGGAAGTAATGTAATAAATGCGAAAAACACATGAATATATTATTGTACAAAAATTCGGAACACTCGGTAAATACAAAATTTAATTTAATTAATATGAAACTAGAATACGACCCACATATTGTTTAACAAAATCTTTACAAAGTCAAAACAGAATAAAAAAATAAAACATTTACTGGGTCAAACCAAAACAAAGTTGTTTAAAAAAAATATCATTATTTCGATAACAAAAAGTCTGCACGCTTCAAAAACAAAGAAAAACTGCAACTCGAAAAACAAAAACATCTCACACCCAAAGTCGGGTGATGGAAAAAAACAAAAAGGAAGAACGGCTCAGGACTCGAGAGAGTACGGGTCGTACACGCGAAAGGGAAAGGCTTTCCCCGAGTACGAGAGTATAGTGTTTTAGTGTTGGTGATACCCGAGGTAAAAATTTCTCCGTTGTGTCAGGGCGTAATAGGAATACTTGGTGATTCCTTGACAGTGAAGTCTGTCCCCCAGTATCAGAGCACAAACCGGTGGAATTTCCCTCGACGCTATCACTAAATCATCCTAACACGTCTCGGCAAATTTCGCATTTTCGGGGCAGCGACCCAGCTAGAGATACAGACGCAGTTCCTGCAGAATATAAAAAGGGAAGTTATTCTACCGTAAGTTTTTGAACAAAAGTATTATTTTATTTAATAACGTATATTTTTGTGAATAAGACCAGATTTACCGCGTGTCTCGAGGGTTTAGAGAATTTAAGGATTTAAACGGGCATGTTAAAGCTTGATTTGAGGATCGGAGAAGTTTTCTTACGTTATTATTGTCTCATTTTTTTTTACACAGAGTATCTTTTGGTTCGTGTGGTAGATAAGAGGAGAGCGAGAGCAATCGAGAAATAACAGAGTTGAATTTAGTTTTAAGCCAGAGCGAATTGGTTTTTCCGTTTTAATCAGGGACCATTTGATATATAACAAAAGAAAACCATATTTTGGTTGAATTCCATTTTACATTTATTTCAAGGTGATAGACAACCTTGGGGCTTATAAAAGCTGACACCGAAAAATTTGTACTATTTTGTAATGTTATAACATAAGAATCTTGTTTCACTACGGAAATATCCACTTTAAATGCCGTCATACTCCAAGGCCGTTAGTGATAAAGCACACGTAAACTAAAAATTCGCTTGGGGGTCACAAGGTAATTGGCCTATGTTTATTTGTTTACTGAATCGAATGCGACCCAGCTAACTGGAAATTCTAGACAAAAAAATATAAAAAGGAAAGCACTTGGCCCCTCGGGCTTCTTTCTATTTTTCCTTTCTCTCTCTTTTCTCATTTACCATCCTACTAATATTATACGCGGAATCCGAAATTTATTATTTTGTGAGTAATTCCGGCGTATACCGGAGAACCGGATAAATATCCTATAATTACTAGTTGAGAGATTTATATCAGGGTACGTCTAATGTTTATTTTATATATATTATAGTTGTTACTTCAGTGCGTAGACAGATTTCGTTAAGTTGTAAATTTAATTTTGACGCACGCCTTATTATAAGTATAGTATTTTGACAAATGTATATATGATTGGTCTGATTTTTTTTTATATAGCTATTATATACGTTTAGTTACATACGCTGTGTGGTGTTTACCATAAGTTTATTTATCACCCTATCCCTCAACCCGTACTTCCCCGGGAGGGTGTACATACGTTGGAAAAAGGGGGCCGATTGCCGAGAACAAACCCTATCCTGGCAAGGAGATTATTCCGCTTTAAGCCCAGGCGTACCTAGCTCAGAAGTCGGACTGGATGTGCCTTACCCGCTCGGATTGCACAGAATTTCATTGGAGAGGAGGTATTACACAGTGACAAAAATAAGAAGGGTAACGAGGATTTATTAGAATAGCCCTTAGGTGCCCCAGAAGTTATTAGTAAGCAATGAGTCACCCAATCATTGGCGAAAACTAATTGATTCTTTTAAATAACGTTTACGTTCACTAAAATCATTAGGGGAACCTACTCATGCATGGGATAGACTTTTAATCAAATTAATTGAATTAAAAATCGACAAAAATACTGGAGATCAATGTCAAGAGAAATTACACAGAGAAATAAATAAATCTCCTCCAACGTTATCAAAATTTTTAGATTTTCTGGTATGTCGATGCGATTATCTTGAAAGTCTAAACAAAATCAAATCAGTACATTATATTAAACAAAATCAAGCAAAACATATATTGAATTAAAAAGATAGTTATTCATTTTCCTCTACAATTCAAGCAATTAGTTGTTCCTATTGCAAACAAGATCAAGCTATCTACAATTGCAAAACATTTTTAGCTCTGTAGTTAATTGAAAAATATAAACAAATAAAGAAAATCGGCTTATGTCCAAATTTTGTACGGAAGGGGCATTTATAGTTTCAATGTACATCTCGAGGCTGTAGACTTTGTCAAGCAAAACATGATTCAATTCTTCTTCCTGACATTCCATTAGGTCCACAATTTCAATTACCTTTCACCTCTGCAAATAATTCAAGTAACACTTCTTTATCACATAGTGACATTCAACAGAGATCAGATCAACTACAGATCGTTGCAAACAATTCAGCATTAACCTCTATTTTCACCTATTCAACAGAACATAATTTAGTACTTTCATCAACTGTCGTTAGATACATCAAAGATATTTATGGCAATTTTCATTCCGCACGAGCACATCTTGATGCTGTAAGTCAAAGCAACTATATCCCAAACTCATTCCTCCAATAATTAAACTTACCTGCAACTGATAATTCTATTGTGGTGTTTAAGCGAGTGACATCAACAATTAAATAATTGCATTCAAATTGATTTACCATTTTTGGTACTACCAAAGATTACTGACACTATACCAAATAGTGAGTTTAGTTTGAATCATATTCACATTCCAAAAGGAATTACTTTAACGAATCCTTCGGTGAATAAACCTGGTGACCTTGACTTTTTACTTGGAGCATCTCACTTTTATGACTCACTCAATACCAATGGCATTTCTTTAGGGAATAGTAAGCCAGTCTTACAATCCACTCAATTAGGTGGAAGTCTTACCGGTGCTACCCAATTTTCATTTCAGTTCAAACCTCAGAAAACACTACAACAACAATTAACAAAGCTCTGGGAACTTGATGAAACTCTCCAAAAAGTAATTTATCACATGAAGTACATTTTTGTGAAACAATATTCAAGAAAGCTACCACGCTTTACTTTACGCTTGATTCAGAATGTAGATTTATCGTTTAATTTCCTATAACAAAACTCATTGATAAGTTAGGTAATTCGAAACCTATGGCTTTAAAACGTTTAGATAGCATTGAAAAACGGTTTCAACATGACCCCAAGTACAAGGAACTATATGTACTTTACCCTCAGCCATATGTCAATAATAGACTACAATGTTGATGATGAATCACCTGCATTTTATCCACCCCATCATGGAGTTTGTTGTAATTGTAATCCTCTTTTTTAATTATGCAAGTACGCCACTTATTTTAAAGTCTTCCAGAACCTTCTACGCTGACAGGCTTATCTCCAGATAGTGACTGTGCACGCCAGCACCCGTTTTGCAAGCGAAAACGCCGCAAGAGTAGAAGTATTGTACCCCTCCCAGAGTTATCAATTAACAAGTTCCTTTTCCTCACGTGTTGTGTTTTGTTCTGTAAAGTCTATTGATACATTTTTTCAAACCACGAGGTGGTTAAAACTTCCTGTCCTGTAGTACATATATCCATTTTTCCACCACAAAGATATATAGCACTTGTAGTGAAAACAAATGTGATTAAGTGCGTATTGCAGTTTTTTTGTGAATTCTGATGTTGTAATTCAACGTAACATTTATCTTTACATTTAAACTGTATAATTAGTGGATGAACTATAGAATTACAAAACCACCTTCCAACTATTTGTTGCTCAGTGTGGAAACCACTGAGCCTCTGGTCCTTCGCAAATCTAAATAAGAAATAAATTTGTTATTTTTATCAACAAGTGATATTTATTGACGCACCTTTCCTTACATTGGTTGGAATCAGAGGCCAGCTGTGTTATTGAAGGATTGTTGTTTTACACATACATATAGTTAGATTCATACATATTTTAGGTCACCTCGCCCGGATAACCGATATAATTAATTACCTACTGTGAGATTCAAAAAAATAATTGAATATTGGAAATTTCCTGTCGAGACCGTGCAGGTATTGGTTGGCGCCGCGTCAGATGGCTCAATTAGAGAAGTGAGAAGCACAGATAACCCACAGATAGTTGAGACACTGATTGTTGCGCCATCTAAAGAGCCTGTTAACTAATCAATTGAGTGATGTTAAGAATATTTCTGTAATTTTGGGTTTTGGCGGTATATTCAAATTTACTGTATTTCAATTATTTTATTTCAAAACAGCCAATCATAGTCCATCATTTAGCATTTTATTCAATTTAACTCCATTAACTCAATAATGATGGACCATAAATGGTTAAATTGGAAAAAATAAAACAATAATCATATAAACAGTTTATTTATATTGGTATAAAAATACACAACAAATAATTTCTTTTACAAAGTGAGTACTTTTTTTATCAAACAGAATGACAATCAATAAAGTATAATGTAAAAACTATGCAGTAATTAAAAAATAATTTGAGTAACATACATTCGAGTTTGGAGTATCATTAGATTTTTAAATGATGTTAAATCAAGATAAAAGTAGAACATTATTTATGATAAGTTTATATTGCTGTAGTTCCTGGCAGTCTATGATTGTTAAAATGTTTCTTGAGGGCTCTTAAAAATCCCACCGTGTGGAAGTCCTTTCTCGTTTTTGGTTGAGCTTCTATAAGGAAACACACAAAATTACAACAATAAAAAAGAAAACACAAAATTCATAACAACGAAAGAAAACAAAATGCGCTTACTATTTGAATAATAAGTTTACACAACATGTTTTTGTACTAAGCCAAAGAAAATATCTAAAAATATTTAAATTTTTTTGTTTTTTTTTGAATTCCTTTTTTGGAAGTTCTTAATTTTTTTTAGAATTCTTGATTTTTTGTCATACCATATGAAAATCGGCAAGGGCTCAATACCTTCCATCCTATAGCTGGTGGGAGAGGATATCTTCCACATGTGGTGAAGGTGGCAATGGCTTAACACCTTTACTAGTGGAGGGAATAGATATAACATAAAATAAAACCCAAATTATTATTTTTTCAATTGGCACATTTCAAATTGTTCACAATTATAGCATGCTATATTGAATATAATAGAACTTACCATCAATTCTTGTTAATTTCCTTTCATATGGGAAGGCAAATCAAACTGTCTCAATAACATTCCTTCGTCTTTCTCAATTCTGGAGAAACACTGTTTTTGAAAATAAAGGAGACATATCCTCCATTGTTTCCTCGTCGACAAATTTAATGATTTATTACCACTGCGTTCCAGCCATATTAATTTTATATCTTCCTGGGTTGGAGAAACAAAACAGTATTAGGAAATAGTTACATTAGTATTGCAACAATTTTCAATTTAGCTAATTTAGATAACAACCATGATCTCTAAAGTTGTCGATTAAATTAGTAAAAATTCTGTATTTTGTGAAAATAAAGAAAATTGTTGCTAATTAAAAAAGAAAAAATGCTCAAATTTTTTCAATAAAACCTACCGAGTACACCACTTATTACACTCCTTCACAATACAGTTTGACATTGTCTTGTCAATTAATAGGAATAAAATAATAATATAACAACGAAACGACAAATAAATATTACACTACAGGTTGGTGAGAAGTGCAGAATTGACGAGTTCGAGTCGGCAGTAGTGATGGGATAATCGGCTAATTTAAATAATCGGATTCCTTGAATCTGAATGATTTTAATAATCGGATGATCATTCGAATGATTTCCCTTGAATGTTTGCGTCCCTAATATGACGTCATATCCTGGGATTAAATTGAATGCGGCCTCTTATCATTATGTGGTAAAAGATATTTGGTCACATTTTGATCAAAAAATTCTACAAAAAGTGATTTTACCGGAGTTATACCAACTTGTCCAAAAATATTTGTGTATTCCAAGCACATCAGTCCCGTCGGAGAGAGTATTCTCTAAAACGGGACAATTAACAAATTTAAGAAGAAACCGACTGACTCCTGATAATTTAAACCAAATAGTGTTTAGTGTTCCTTAATTCATTCCGTTAGGTGATTTTTGATAGTGGAATATAGTATAGTACCTATACAAAATTATCTAATGTTTTTTTAATTTTAATATGTTTCTTTTTTATCATAATTTAATTTGAGTTGTTAATTATTTTCTCATTATGTGATCGTTTTTCATTAATAAAACATGCTGTGTTACTTATGTAATTTAATTAGTAAAAACTAAAAACCATAGATATATAATATTATATAACTATGCTAAAAACCCAGTTTTCAATATGTGTAGTTTAAATTGAAGTTAATTTTTTGTTTCCTAATTCACTATCACTATTATTCCTAACATTTAAAATGCACAAAGAAACCGCAAAACAAATTCAAGGCGCCGTCACCGTCATCTAAAAGTTTGAATGAGTAGCGAGCGCTGATGAATTGCCGAAAACGAAGACGAAGAGAGATACGATACCCGATACGGTTACGAATCATACGAGTTATTCATTCGAATACTCAAATGCAATAATCGGATGATGACGATTATTTGGACAATTCGAATAACAGGTTATTTTTCATTCGAGTTATCCCATCACTAGTCGGCAGTGTGCTTCAGTCACGTTTTGCCTATACATCATAGATTTATAATTGATTTGATTTTGATTGCAAAATAAAAAATATAGTTGTGTTTTATTTGCATGCAATTGAATCGAATTTTTGGTAGGAAGGTGGTGTTGTAAAAAATAAAAAATGTCTTAGCATAAGTTCCAGAATAGTAAAATTCTAAAATGTAAATATAATATATGTGTAAAATTTAGATTCATGGTTTTGTCAAATTCCAGTGCCGTAACGCGGGCTGCGACTCAATCTAGTGATAATAGTATGTTTCCGAAAGAATCTAAATTTTGCAAATGAAAGTTGGTTTCTTACTTTTATACTGCAAGAGTCATAACTTAGAAATACGACAGGTAATAGAAGAGCAAACGCACTGAACAAGAAACATAACAAGTCTTTTTTGTGCTGTTCTTCTCAGAGACTTTTCGTGATGTTTATTTAAAACTTTAATAAGATATCTCCTAGATGTCTAAGTTTTATAACCAACTTTATTAACATCCATACCATGTAATTAAAACATATTTTTGATATACACAATAATACTTGAATTCGCAATTATATACACATCCTATGAACTTCTTTTTAGCAACTTCCTATAGGGAACATTCATACGATGTTAATTTGTATACTTCTCACTAATGTCACATACAGAACATTACTGTAATATTACAAATAAACATGTTTCTAAGATGATCACATTGTACAGTTACTTTTACATCTCTCGAACTAATTTTTAATAACTCCCTGCGAATACGTTTATATGATGTTAGCTTATGAACCTCTTAGTAATATTTCATTTTAAACATCACAGTAACATAATCGGGTAAGCTGTGTGACTGATGTATTCATAAAAACACAAAAAAGAAGAAAACGGAAGACAAAATGTGGGTTATCTGTGCTGACGAGCGAAAAAAATGTCAAGCATGATATGACGGATCGTGACGAGTTTTTCAGTTTCGTGTTATATTTTATTTGCAGGGCGCAAATTTTTTGCAAGAAGTACTGGAATAAAGTGGTCTCCGTTTTGGTCAGTTCCTACTTAGCTACAGTTTCTATACTTAGTTATAGTTCTTGTTATAATGGACGAACAACAGTTATCGGTAAGTACCCATTCTAAAATCATAATTATTAAAGCTTAATACTCATTCAATACTTTAATCGGCTATTGCACATTGAAATTCCGTGTGGCGGGATTGTACTCTATAAACGGAAGACGAGTTATCTCTACAGCCTTATCGGAGGAACACCTGCAAAACTGCAAGTTCAACACTTTTATTAAATCTATATATACTGCCTGTAAACATTTTTAGACACTCTTCAGTTACTTTTCATTTTACCATTGTTAAACTCTGATATACGCTTTGTACAGTTCGAAATAAACTTAAAATTATTTTTGTCTTTTTTAAAAAGAAATTTTCTAATAAGAAAATAAAAGTGGCGCAGTGAGTAGGATCCAGTACGAGTTGTGATTAAAAGGAACCGTCCAGTTCAAGTGAGACTTTTTCGTGAATTTTCACAACTTTTAATGTTCTAACGTTTTAAGTGCGGATCGAACCCTAGGTTGAGAACATTTTGTTACATCGCACCCAGCAGAGTTCCAGAGTGCCCGAAGAGTCAGAGGAAGAGGACAAGACACAGTTTCTTCAAAAAAACGTAAGTGCCAAATAATTCCTTTTCTTGCCTTTCACGCCATTTGCAGGTCTTGAAAGATATGTTAAGTAAAAGTAAATAAAACTATTTATGAGTGATTCTGAAATCGATAATATTTTAATAACCTTGAAGAATATTAACTTGAGTGATACAAATAACAGAAACAATATGCCGAATGCAATTAATTGGGACCTCTTAAAACAAAAGGTCAACAATATTAAACCTTTCAATGGTGATTGCGATTATTTGAATAAGTTTATTTTAAAATGTGAAAATTTAATAACTACTTATAGTGCTTATAATGATCCTGAACTAAAAGCACATATTTTTGAATGTGTACAAGAAAAATTAGAGGGACGAGCGGAAGTTATGGTAGGAAATAGAATTGAAATAAATAATTGGGATACATTGAAACAAGCTTTAATCCAATGTTTTGCTGATATACGCAATTTAGACTGCTTAGTATACGAATTGACGCGAAGTAGACCTCTTAAAGGAGAACATTTAATAGATTTTGGAAGTAGATTACAATTAATTAGGAGTAGAGTATCACAAAGGGTTAGTAATGATATAAATATGAATCAATTAGAAAAAGAATGTCAAATAAATCACTATAATGAAGTTGCTATAAACACATTCATAACGGGATGTAGTGATATATTAAAAAATTATTTGCATTTGAAAAAACCAGAAAGTTTAGAAGAAGGGTTATGTCACAGAATTCGAAAACTTTGAAAGAATGTACGGAAATCTTAACGACAGATTTCATCAGCCAAATAGAACAAATGTTAATATGCAAACATACAATCCTAGAAATAGTATCCCCAACAATTCTCGAAATGCTCAGTTTTCAAACAACAATTCACTAAATCGAAATTTTAATAATGGGTCATATTCCAATAATAATTATCGCCCACCACAATCTTATTTCAACAATAGGTCATATTCTAATAATTATCGTCCACCTCAATCAACAAAACAACAATAATGACACGCAATTCCCCAGCCAACCAATTGATATTCAACCAATTCCACAAAACCGAAAATTCTTAACGAATCGTCAAGTATTTGGTCCACCTAAAAATGTCTTCAGACCAAACCAAATTCCAGAAAACCAATTGCCAAATCCAGTACCAATGTCTACAATGTCAAGAAACCCTTCATTGCAAACGAGAAATCGTTTCCAAAATAGTTATTTTAGAAATAATACGAATCAAAGACCGAATTTTATATCCGAAGAGTTACACACTAATCAATATAATGATCCCAGTTTACAAAACGAATATTACGAAGCAATAGAACCCGATAATAATCACGAAGTAGAAAACGACAATGAAAATTTTTGTATACCAGGCCCATCCAACGAGAGCATGTAACAGAAATTAACATTGTTTCCAATAACGCCTTGCCATATATAGAAATTAAAATTACTTGTAGATACTGGCAGTACTAGATCTATAATAAAACCGTCAACAATTGAACAATTCTATCCAGAAACGATTTATCAACGTGATATTACTTTATCAACCACTTTAGGAAGTAAAAGTATAAGATACCAAGCACTAGTACCACCATTTAATGAGCTTAAATGTAATAATTATTTTATAGATTTTATCCTATATGATTTTTACGATGGAATCATCGGATTACAAGATTTAATTAATATGAATTTGAATATAGATCTTATTAATAAAAAATTAGTAATTCAATACGTAGAGATACCTTTTAAATATAGAAAATTTGACGACGTTCAATTTTCCTTTTCCGTAAACGCAAATGAAAGAGCTATTAAGAGACTTCCAGTTACTGTTGATAACGGTGAAATTTTGATAGATGCCCAAATTATAGATAATGTTGAAATCCCCCAAGCACTATCAGTGGCAAAACCTGGATTTGCTCCTGTAGAAGTCCAAAATTACACTGATAAATGTATTTCTATTACTTTAACAAAACCAATAAAAGTCAACCTATTCAACATGAATCAATATGAAACGGTTGAGTTCGAAAGCTTCAATAACAATTTTGAAGAAAATAAACTAATTAATTCAAAAAACGACATTTCCAAATTAATTCGCACTAGTCATATGAATAGCAAAGAAAAACAAAGATCATCAATTTGTACAAAGAATTCTCTGATTTATTTCTCAAACCCGGAGATAGACTAACCTTTACATCTAAAATTAACCATATAATTCGAACTAAAGACGAAAAAACTATTGACGATAGATACCCGTTACCGAATATCTCTGACATTTTAGATAAATTAGGCCTTGCACAATACTTTAGCACTTTAGATTTAGCGAGTGGCTTTCACCAGATTCAAATGAGTGAATGCTCTATAGAAAAAACTGCGTTTAACGTCGATGGCGGTCATTATGAGTTTTTCAGAATGCCGTTTGGACTAAAAAATGCCCCGTCTACCTTTCAAAGAGTAGTTAATGAAGTCCTAAAAGACTTACAAAATAAAATTTGTATGGTTTATATGGATGATATAATCATTTTCAGCACAAGTCTACAAGAACACATACAAAATTTAAAATTAGTCTTTATTAAACTACGCGAAGCACGATTTAAGATACAATTAGATAAATGCGAATTTCTTCGCAAAGAAGTAGAATATTTAGGTCACGTTGTAACACCTCAAGGTATAAAACCAAACCCGAATAAAATCAAAGCAATACAAAATTTTCCTATCCCTAAAACAACAAAAAATATGAAATCTTTCTTAGGCCTTCTCGGTTATTACCGAAAATTCATAAAAAGCTTTGCAAAATTAACAAAACCACTAACGATGTGTTTGAAGAAAGATATGAAAGTTGAACATACGACCGAATTCCTTAAATGTGTTGACACTTGTAAAAATATTCTAATATCAGAACCAGTCTTATCATACCCAGATTTAGAAAAACCATTTAAACAAACAACAGACGCATCAAACTATGCAATAGGTGCCGTCTTGTCTCAAAATAAACATCCGATTTGTTATGCCTCTAGAACCTTGAATTCTTCTGAAATTAACTTTTCTACAATTGAGAAAGAATTGCTAGCCATAGTATGGGCATGCAAATACTTCCGACCCTATCTTTTTGGTAAATGTTTTACAATATTTACTGACCACAAGCTATTACAATGGTTATTTTCCCTCAAAGAACCGAATTCCAGATTAGTACGCTGGCGATTAAGACTTGAAGAATTTAATTATGAGATAAAGTATGTAAAAGGAAAAAATAATCAAGTAGCAGATACTCTTTCGCGAAATGTTCAAAATCTAAACGCATTCGAAACCGAATCCATAGCTGTAAATTATGATGAGAACGATTTGAATGATATTGACGAAGTTTTGCAAATTAATGACATTCTTCCGAATTTAGATGATATAGATCTAACAGACGAATTACAAATTTTTGACAAAAATCAACAAAACAAAAAAATAAATATCATTTCTGACATAACAATACCTAGGGAACAAACCAACCAAACTATAGATACAATTCATACAGCTTTAGAAAATCCAATACTAAATATTCCCATTTCAGAGAAACCTTTAAATATGTATGAAAATCAAATTTACCTCACGCTAGGAGAAACAATGAATTCTCAAATTACGCGAGAGAAAATTTTTGAAAATTTTAGATTATACGTAACAATACCAAAATTCAACACGGAACAAAATATAATCAAACTTATTAAAGAGTACATTGACCCCAAACAAAGCTACACTTTATATTTCCAAAACAAATCCTTAATGAAAATATTCGTAGTTACTGCACAAAATACATTCAAAAATTCAACACTTAAATTTATTCATTGTGCGAAAGTCTTAAAAGACGTAGAAACCACTGAAGAGCAAAAAGTAAAAATTGAATACAGTCACATTTATAAATCAGGACACAGGGGAATCAATGAAGTTAAAAAAGCACTTAGTTCACTATATTATTGGCCAAAAATGAACGACGATATCGAAAAATATATTAATAATTGCGAAACCTGTTTAAAAAATAAATACGATAGAAACCCACCTGTAATCAAATTTAATTTAACACCCACATCATCAAAACCTTTTGAACATATACATTTAGATGTATTTTATATAGCAAACAAATCATATCTAACAATTATGGACTCATTTTCACGTTACGGTCAAGCTTATCCGTTGGATAGTATAATAGGAATATTGGTAGTCGATAAACTACTTGAATTCATTTCACACCACGGCTTACCCAATAGAATCACAACAGATCAAGGCACAGAATTTAAAAATTTCGACCTCCAAGATTTTTGTAAATTACATCATATTCATTCACATTTTACAACTGCAAAAAACAGTAATTTTAACTCTCCAGTTGAGAGATTTCATTTGACTCTAATTGAACATTAAAGATGCCTACAAGAGGAAAACAAAAATATGAAACTCGATCAGTTAATTAAAAACGCAATATTTTGTTATAATAATTCCATCCATTCAGTTACAAAATACACCCCTTTTGAAATTATTAAAGGTCATATTAACAACCCCGATCCTTTCGATTTAGATGATCATTTAATACTATCGTCATATGTACAAGACCACAAAGAAAATAGCAAAAGATTTTATGAGAAAGTCAAGCAAAATAATGAAAGTACAAAAGAGAAAATAATTCAAAAATTAAATGAAAAACGTCAAGATGTTCTCAAACCAAAAAACGTGTTATATTAAAACAAAACAAAGAAATAAAAAATTACCCAAATTCAAAAAAACAAAAATTCTTGGTCAAAAAGGTGTTATCATTAAAACCAGTGAGGGTACATATCATAAAAATTTAACCAGAAAACCAAGATCAGTAACTAAAAAATTATTACAGGAATCAAACGATGAACCTCCTGATATTGACAACGACTGATACTTCAGACACACTGTGTTGAAGAAGATGTATCGACTACGAGAATTGAAAACCTAATCCTCCCTATCCAATTAGGAACTTCTCGAGTCATATATAATAAGCATACATTCTTACATTACGTAGATTTATAAATAATATTTAAACAAGTTAATAATTTAGTCAAACATTTTTATATTATTAGAGATAGCATTAGACTATTTAATAGCAGTAATCCTATATCATACCATAGCTTAGCGCAAAGTATTTTAATAAGAACAGAGTCTCTAATTAATTCCTTAAAAGAAAAATTTAATAATCTATATCCCCATGTTAGGAGTAAAAGAGGACTTGTAAATGTAGTCGGAAAAATCGACAAATGGCTTTTTGGCACGTTAGATTCCGATGACGAAGAACGATATAATAAAGCAATCGACACATTACAGAAGAACCAGAAAAATATCATTCAAGAAATAAATTTACAAATTTCTCTAAATAAAAAACTCATTGAACATTATAATATATCCATTAGTATTCTAAATAATAATCAAGAAATATCCAAAAATACAAGCATCATTTTACGATAAAATAGAAACTCTCGAAAGTTACTTAAGCTTTCAAGGAGTTATTTCACAAATAAATTTAGATTGTCAAACTACAATTACCTCATTAGATAATTTAGAAAACGCCATAGTATTTTCCAAATTAAACTCTTTACATAATTCTATAATTTCCAGTTCCGATATATTCGAAATGATTGAATATTTACATAATATATACGATTCCAATCAAATTCCCCAATTTAAGAATCTACTGACTTACCAATTCTTAGGAACTCAAGTATCGATATCAAACTCCAAATTAAATTTTGCAATTCATGTACCTATTCTTAAAGACAAGACTTATGAATTTAATCATATTTTCCCCATTATCCAAAACCACAAAATGTATACTCCTTTATTCCCTTATTTGGCACACAAAAACGATGACGACCAATTCGAAAAAGAAGAATGTTCTTACTTTCTTAGAAGAAACATACTACTGCAGACAAAATCCAATATCCCAAGACAACTGTACTATATAATTACTCCGAGGAGAAGCACGGAAATGTTGCCACATCATGGAAGTAAACGTTCAACAAATAATCATAGAACAAGTTACAGAAAACGATATCCTAATAATACCAGAAAAGCCTAATCAAATATTTTCCAAATGCCGAAGTAACCAATATATTCCAGTGACGACTCCAGTACTGATCAAAATTCCAAATTCATACGAAATATGGACCAATAATCAAAAATATATTAACAAAATTCCGATAAGCAGAGGAAAACCATTTATATTACCCAAAATTGGAACAGAATCATTGATCGCTTCCAGAAACTACCAGATACCGAATATAACAGAAATTGACTTTGAAGAACTTAAGGAAATCAGCCGAATTTCGAAACAATTAAAACCGATCACAGAAATCGAAGACAACCCGTATAAAGCAAACACAATAGGAACAATCATAGGAAATACAATCGTATGTGTTTTAATCTGCATTTTAGTTAAATATAGAAAGCAAATATTCAAAATCTTCAAGAAGTCAGAAGAAAATCCCATGGAAGGAAATGAAATTTCGAAAATCCACTCCGTGTTTGTCGAAACCTAAAGACGGGAGGAGTTATGTCTACAGCCTTATCGAAGGAACACCTGCAAAAACTGCAAGTTCAACACTTTTAGTAAATCTATATATACTGCCTGTAAACATTTTTAGACACTCTTCAGTTACTTTTCATTTTACCATTGTTAAACTCTGATATACGCTTTGTACAGTTCGAAATAAACTTAAAATTATTTTTGTCTTTTAAAAAAAGAAATTTTCTAATAAGAAAATAAAAGTAGTAACTATTTCAGCTGTTACAGAGATTATATTAAATAGTTCAAAAAATATTGAATCAAGTATTTCTAGTTTTTGTAGTTGTAGCAATAGTAGTATAGTCATAGCCATCAATATAGTTTTGCAGGATTAGAAAGTTTTAACATTTATACTAAAAATTCTTGTGGACAATAGAGACTTTAAAACCAGAAATTTCTGCTAAAAAGCTCATTTCCACTTGAAAATACACTGTATACAATAAAAAAGCTGAAGTGAAAACCTTTAGATATCCCCTACAAAAGTATATTAATCTAGTTGAAGAATATGTAACTTATGACACAGAATGCTCAAATCAACAAACATAATTCAATTATTTATTATAGCATCATATTGCCTTGGAGAAAATTAATGATATATTTGTAGTTAGTTATGAACCAGTTCAATACCAAATTTTCACTTTCAGTATTAAGAGTCCTAATTGCTATTGCATTTTAAAATATGGTAGGAAAAGTAGTAAACATTTTTGAACTGAATAGAACTATTCTGAACTAAATAGAAAGTGTCATGTTAAGTTTGAAAAATATTCCAAATTAATTCCAATTTTTTATGAAATATGTTCATCTGATAAAATTTATTGTGGCAAAGTGATTGAAAGTAATATTGTAGAAACACAACTATTGGATACTCGAATGGATGCAATTAATTATAAACTCATTTAATTTAATAATGTGTTCATATCTCTTCTTCATAAGTAGTTTTTTTTAATACAGTGTATTAATAATGCTTAGCTTTCATTAAGTTACAATTCCACAATGTATAAATACAATATGTCCCAGGATGGGAATAACAAGATGAGAATAGAATCTTATTTTATACAGAAGGAAAGTATGAATTTTCATGGCACACCTGAAGTAATTGATTCATTAGCTGCTGTTCAGAACACCTTTAAAGGTTTCACAGAGGATTTTGATGTGTACGTTATGGAATTGCTGAGGCACTCGAAACAGCGACTCTTGCGTGAGTAAAAGTAGCCGTAAGTAAACGATAGAATTTTCTTAAAACAGATTGGATTTCTGTTGATTTACCGTGGTGTTTCATAAAATTTTCATGGTGTAAAATTTTTATTAGTTTTAATATTATTAAATAACTATTCTAATAAATCTTCTGTAAACTATCTGTAATGTATGTGTATCAGTTAAACTTTATTAATTCAGTTTCAAAGTATGTTATGTTATGGCAACTACAGACTAATATACACTTTTTATTTCTTACTTTCACTTAATGCGTGTAACAGTTGCACACAAATTCACAAATTCAATTTTTATTAAGATGTGTAATATATCACTTCACACACTTGTTATATAATATGCTCACACAATTTTATTTTATTTTTTAGGTTGGAATCCTGGACAAGATTTCTTTTTGTAATTTTGTACCTGTTTTTTCAAATTTACTGTACAATTTTTTATTATTAGCGAATAAACTATTTAAATCCTTTAATGCTTTTTTTTGTTTAAATATACAGGGCGAACTACTATGAATGGCTATAGGCCATTTCTCAGAAAAGAATCATCGTACAACTTTAAAAAAAATACTCTTAGGAGAGTGACCCTGAAAAATATCGCTGGAAAATATTTCCTAAAAATACAATTTTTGAAATCTTGAAGAGATTATGGAATAATTGGACTAAGGCCTTTTGGCCTTTATTCTTCAAATAATGGGTGGGTTGATAACAAAATTGAATAATTTTGTAACTACTCGTAAATTTCGAATGTGAAATAGAATTTTTTTTAATTTTCATATCTGATCCTAAATCTTATATCTTGGAATAGTATTTGGATTTGGACTTGATGTTTTCACTAAATTCCTATTTTTTAACCCCTTTTCATCAGAGTTTGAAAAATGCCTCATTACATTTGAAATTTCCGAGAAAAATGGGAGATTTTTTTACTTTTTGACATAGCGTTGATAAAATTGGCCAATTTTGTTATTTTTGTTAAGCATATCTGATTAAAGAGGAAAAACTCTTTGAAATGACGCCAATAACATTGATATCGGCTTAAAAACAAAAAAGAGTCAAGACATTTGTTTTTAACAAGTTTGAACCTTCACCCACACCTCACTTGAAGAATAAGGACAAAAAGGCCCTAACAAATTTTTTTCTTAATCTCATCACTATGTCAAAAATTGTATTTTTAGGATACCTTTGGTATGTCTTTTCTGGAGATAATCACAGTATTATATGTTTTTTAATGTTAGCTGATATTTTAGGAACTCAGGAATATTTTCCTGCTATTGTATTTTTAGGATACCTTTAGTATGTATTTTTTGGAGATAATCACATTGATATATGTTTTTTAATGTCCATTCCACCCCTAGCAGGTATTTTAGGAACTCAAGAATATTTTCCTTCTATTTTTCTGGGTCATTTTCCTGAAGGTATTTTTTGTTGTACCGTGACTATTTTTTGAAATATGGCCGACAGCCGGCGTTCTTAGTTGTTCACCCTGTATTTGCTAATTCGGCACAGAAATATCTATAGGATGTCATCTAGAATGTTTGAGGGATATTATTTAGAGGTTTAAGTAATGTACATACAACATGTAAGAGAATATACTGTATTGTTTTTGAAATGTTGCATTTAGTTCATTGGTAAGATGTTATTTTGTAGACATTGCATTAACACCTACAAGATGTTAGAAGGCATTTCTGAATGTAACAGAAATGTTGCTTTTAGTTCATTATAAATACTTCCTTTTGTGGAAGTTCTACTTACATCACAGTAATGTAAAAAGGCAGCGCTTTAACATCGCTGAGAAGTTAATTTGTAACATCACAAAAGTTAACAGCCACAAGATGGGCATAAGCGGTTGTATAGATGTACATGTGATGAAAACAAGAGGAAAATAGGAAGAACATTATCACAATGTAATGTTGAATTAATGTGACTGTAACATTTATTTGCATAGTGGGAAGTTACTTATTGATTATATGTTTATGTTCCAAATGTATTAATATGTCTTTTTCGTAGACTTTCAGTAGATATTTTAGTTTTCTACGTTAGTATTTAGTTACAAGTGAAGTTAGCAAAAAGCGCAAGCGCAAATTTATGACAAAGTGATATTCCAAACGAAAACTTTGTGAAGTTTCTATAAAAATTCATTGTAAATATTGTTATAGATAATCATGGATGAAATGAAGATTTCACGTAAACACGCAAAAGGTGCAATCACTAGAGTAGCTAATTCGGTAGTTTCAATAACAGATCATTTCTTGCTAGAGTCCAAAGTAAAATATATTAATGATAGTTTTGCAAAATTTGATTCGACTCAAAATTAATAGAATATTTAGATGTTTGACGGTTCAGATACCGAAGAAGACAAGTAGTAGAAGTCAATTTGATTCAACAGTAGCAAACATTTATAGGAAAATGTATTTCTTATCGTCCACTAAAATTAATATTCCACAGCATAATACCTCCACAATCATTAGAACCACTGAACCTACCGTTAGAGTTAAGCTTCCTCAGTTGTCTATCCCCACCTATGCAGGCGATTACCAAAAATTGACATCCTTTTACCAGTTGTTTTGTTCCTTAATAAAAAATAATAAAAGTTTGAATGATATCCAAAAGTTCATTTTTCTAAAGTCCCATTTAGTAGGTGAGCCTCTAAATTTAATAGAATCATTGGAGCTCACGAATGAAAATTTTGCAATAGCAATCAAGATGTTAGAAAAAATATATGAGAACAACTTGTACATAATAAATTCACACTTAAACTCAATAGTAGATTATCCATATGTAGTAAAAGGAACTGCCCAGGCATTAGGAGTATTTCAAGTAAACATTAGTATAAATGTATAATCATTAAAAAACCTAAAGTGTTCTACTGACAGTTGGGACTCAATACTAATAAACATTCTGTTGAGAAAGTTAGATTTTAACTCAAAAAAGCACTATCAGTCAAACAGAGACACTGAACAAATCCCATCATTGTCAGAATTTTTCGAGATTATTGGTACATATTCTGATATACTGGAGGAATTATCATCAAACATGTTACCAAGAGAGAAACATCCGCCTAAACTCATAAGGAAAACTACGCTGCATGTGAATAACCTATAAGAAAAGGAATGTTTTCAATGCAAATCAAACTCACATGTTCACAAAGTTTCACCAGGTATTTAGCTGGCGTTTAACAACGTTGCTGCAGTAGGCAGACTATGAGTGAAAGTCTATCAGAAAAACAGAAAGAACACAGAAAGAAGAAAATACCAGGAAAAGAAAAGCCAAGAAATCTAAAGTGACCAAAAATGTCTAGTCCTAAAACGAAGATCTGAAAGCACTAACATTGGATGATTCTTCTGATGATACGGACGATGCAGACGAGAAATAAGGAATGCGCTGTTTGTGGCGAAACGTATTCTCAAGCCACAAAATCTGCCGAGCGGGTTAATTGCTTGCGATTCTTTAAATGGTTTCACGATTCCTGCCATGACTGCGGTATTCTTGTTAGTAAAGCAAAGTGACATTTTAGTCAAAACCATTTTCTTTTTGATTCGCGCCATCTCACCTCAGTATTGGGGTGCAAATCTAGCTCACCTCCTCGTGGTACACTCTGGGTAACGCTTAAGCACTAGAGCGATCGGCAGCCATACTATCTTCGGATCTTCTGGCAACATTGTACATGGAAGCAAACTCACGAAACGGTCCTTTTAAGGAAGATATGACAAGGAATCTTGTAGATATAATCAGGATTTTCCAGCTGAATATTGAGGGCATTAGTTATGCTAAGTGCCAGTACTCAAATTATATCCTGTAACAACCTTGACGTAGTGCTCGTCCATGAAACTCATCTGGCCGATGAAACACAGGCTAGAATGAGGAGTAAAATTGCTGGTTATGATGCAATCGGCATCACCAACCACCATACATACGGATTAATAACATATGCCAGAAACGACATAGAGAACATTGAGCTGATAACCACATCCACAAATGACGATATTTAAATAATAGTAGTGAGGCTAGGGGACATCAACATAGTTATTTTGTCCATACCCCATCAACTCATTGACCCTCGCACGTACTCCCGACCTTACCTTACCCAAGCCTGTACGCTGGAGAATTTAACAGCCACCACACCAACTGAAGGTACTACCAAAATGACTGCAATGGCGCAATACTAGCCGACTGGGCTCAAGACCAAAATCTGTACCTAATATTCAACGCCAAAGACAGGAGAACTTTTAAATCTGCGGTTTGGGGTAGAGAATATAATCCTGATCTTACTTTTCCAACATCAAATCAGAATGCCTTACGTTTGATGCGTCAAAATTGTACACGCAGCTTTACAACAACACAATTGTACACACAGCTTAATTACCGTATGTCAAATATTTCAAACTGACAATAGTTGTCAAATTGCCGGCTATCAAAAAAAATTATTTTTATTGAAAGATAGAATTTTCAAATAATACCTATCATCACTCTTTACTCAGGGTGGGATCAATGTGCCAATAAATTAAAAAATTTCTAATAATCTTTACGGTTTATCCGAATTAAATATTAACTCCTATTCTGTAATGACACAATAGTCTCGTGTGACTGTTTGTGCTATATTATGAGACTTTACAATTCCCTTATGACATTTATGATATTTAGTTAAATGATAGGGATCGAGAAAGATGACGCTTATGCTATCTGCTGTGAAAAAACACAAACAAAGTGATGTAAACACTATTAGTTTTGTATAATGAACGTTTTTAAATATTCATTTTTTTAAACTGATATTAAATGTTTGTGATTTCTTCATCAAAAGTATCTTTCTGTATTCATGGCAATTCAAATATGCCGTATAAAAATACTACACAGTTGAAATTTTCTAGGTAGATTCCCCGAAAGTTTATTAAACACTGCGTGTATAACCTTAAAACGTCAAAAATAGATAAATGCAGTAAAAAACCATATGCAACTGAAATGTTGTAATTAAAATTTTTTATTAACTATTATTTTGTGTGTAATCAGTATTATACTACAATTGGCAGCTATTAGAAAAGTTCCAATTTTTTTTCCTTAAATAAAAGATATTATTGAGAGAAATAAAATGTTGTTTTCTGTACGATTTCATTGATTATATAAAATAAAAAGCTTGTTATGTGTTTACTGACTTTAATATTATATAATAAGTTCAAATAATTAAATACTATTAAGAGAAAGAAAGTAAATATTTGTACAAAACGAATCGCTCCAAGTTTTTTTAATTATATTTCAGAAAACATCGGAAAGATTGGGAACCAAATAAAAATACTAGAATTTGCAGTGCTCATTTTTGTCAATAATCAAAAATCAGATAATCCCCTACACCCATCTTACATACCAACAATTTTTCTTAGCAAAGAAAATAAAAAGATATATTAATTTTTTGCATTTTGTAAGTTATTTATTAGACTGTTTACATCACAATGTTTTTCTTATTTAACACCAGGGCGCTCTACTTTCGACAGAAGTGCTGCCTCTATAGTTCGGTCTCGATCCCTATTTGTCACTAATAGTTATTGAAATGTCATTTGCAAAAATAAATTCTCTATTGATTTAAATGAATTTAATTCCTATTTAACTGTTTCCAAATATAATATAACAAATACCACAGTAAGTTAAGGTTCAAATTTAGATATTATAATTAAATTTCAGAATTCAAATTCTAGTTTTTATATCTAATAACAAAATCGTATTTTCTTAACAGAGAGATTAACACTAAAAATACAACCTACAAACTAAAAACACACCTAATATCTAATTTCAACGTTTTTTAAAATTTTCAATTTAAATGTCAAATACCACGATCACCGACCTGAAGTTCTGTAATAATTATTCGAATAGTTCATCTTCTTTTATACGTATTCAGTATTCCATATGAATTGAAATTAGGAATTCTTTCTTATAATTTTAGATGATTCTAATTTACAATTTTGTTTAAAGGCCTGATCGTTTGCTAAATAATAATCACTGGAGTAGACTCACCAACTGGGAAGAAGAAAAACTCGTACAATTCTAAATGTAATTTAGAATTCTGGAACTTTCACTTTCTTTCTAATATGATTTAGGAATTTTCCAAAAAAAATCACACACGCACTGAATTAGATGAGTATCGAATGAATTGTTACAATTATTGATTATACTACTAAATTTGTTATTCTATTTCTTTTATACAAAATGTTTGGACAACTCTAAAATACGATGTTGTCCTTTCAAGGTATCAAATTCAACTAACTAATTTTTTTTTCAAATAAATAATTATCTCCTCCTGTGATTACGAACTTTCCTTTTTTTTAACAAAAAACTAAATTTTGTTTCCCAATTACAAAGAGAGATTTCAAATTCTTTTATTATTACTGTAAATATCTTTTCTGAAATTTTTTAAATTTTTTCCAAATTGTAACATGATCTATTCATCAATAAATACATTCTATATAAATGCCATCGGAAATAAAAAATGTCAATTTGATATATACTGAATCTTTCAAAAATATTGATTTTATATATATTACTGCGTATATCAAAAGTATTGCACACAAAGATATAAATAATTCTCCTTTATTTATCGTTTCTTTAAATTTCAAATGAAGGAACTGTAATAATATATATTAATATGTATTACCACGTTGGGATGCCTTTTTTTCATTATAGTTATAATTTATTTGTTATTATTTATGTTTATTTTATTCTCAAATTAACTTTCTATCTATGATATAACTAATTATTTTAATAGCTATGAAACCTTTATTAATGTGTTATTATTTAATTGTTAGGATGCCAATGTAATTTATTTATTATTTATGTTTCTAATTTTTTTTTAAATGTTCTGGTCACATGAATAAATTAATTTCATCCCTTACCTTATAAGTTTTTTCTCATTCCAATATTTGTGAAACATAAATTTATCTCAGAGCAATTAGTCTCAAAACGGAAATTGGATATATTAGCAATTAAACAAAATTTTGACTAGAATCATTTATGTAAATTTATATACAAATGGTTACAAATAATAAAATGTGACGCCTATGAAGCTCATTTGCATGATTTTCATATTGTTTATCTTGAAAGCTTAGAAAAGACACCTGCAGATACAAAGATTTTTTTTGTTAAAACAACTTTTATGTGGAAAAGAATTTATATTTTAAGCTTTCAAACAATATGTTTGAAATCATTTCTTATGGTGTATCGTTTTAAATTATTTCAAATATTTAGCAAAGTGCAGTTTTGATATTTATGTAATATATGTGTGTGTAAAATGATAAATTTTGTGACTTATGAAACTATAATTTCTTATGAACTATAAACATGCAATTTACATTTTTCAACAAAATAGCAGGTAAGTTGTAAATCTTATACCATAATTATTTAATATTTCACTTATATAATTATTCTTAATGTTACATTCAATTTCTTTATTAATTTTCGGCCTTTCAAAATTTTAATTAAATTTATAATGAATCATTTGTTTAATTCCGTAAGTTTGTTATATTATTTTGGACCAAAATAAATTCAAATATCACCAACCTGATGAGAACTAGCTTCTCCAATATGTCCGCGTTTAAACACTTTACACATCTCTTGGCTGCAACTCATCCTTTCTGGATAACTCGTTCAAATCTCATTCTCCTCCAGAAACTTTTATGCGTATTATGGATTATTCAACTTATTCACTGTATCTTTTAATTAGATTTAAATTAATGATATTTATCACTTTTGATTTAAAATTTAACTCCGCTATTCACAGATGTTACCTCACGCGTCTCCTTTTCACATCCCCCTTCACCGTCTCTTCTTTATCAACAACCCTTTGTTGTTGACCGGAAGTTTTACACTCTCTAGAATGTTCTATTCATCGTCCTATTGTCTGATTGGTCAGCTCTAATTTTGATATATCGCAATTTTACAACAGAAATATTCACAAGCATATGTATACAATTTATTTCATATTTGTTTTCTATTCATCACATTTTAAACATAACATTACATTAGTTTTCCTTTTTTTTATCAAATTTTATCCTCATCATTTGTCAATAATCATAGTATTTCCAGTTGGTATTTCTGTCTCATGTTTTAATTCCTTTTTTATCGACATTGCAGACAAATTACAGATTTCATTAAAATTTATGTCGCTAACAAATAAATCTTTTCGTGTCTGATGTGTCGGTTCATGTCAAGTTAATTAGTTGAGCTTGATTTCTTTCAAAGTTCTGTCTTATGTCACTTATAACGTGAAATTACCTCATTGATAATTTGCAATGATTTTGATCTGGCTTATTTATTTATCCCTTAATTATACTATAATGAAATTTCATTTCATATCTTGATAAATACTTAGAATTGATAAATTTAGAGAAATATTATTGACAAATGATTATTTATTTTATATTATGTAATCAATATTATTTACATACTTGTTCATTCTACATGCGCTATAATATAAATTTTATAATTATTTTCCATATATAATATTTCTTTCATTATTTCTAAATTTAAATTGAGTGATCTTATTTAAATTTTTAATTTTCCTCTCAAACTAGAAACTATATTATGAAAATATTTAGATGTCACGTTTCAAATTGCATAGGATTTTATTAAAATGAATATCTTTATCTGAAACATTTTAAATAGACGTTTTAACCAACAGTTTTACATCCATCTTAAAATTATTAAGTTACTTATTTAATTTCCTGACAAATCTATAGACATGAATCATGACTCCCGTGAGTTTGTGTGTTTGATAAATTTTATTATCAAAATTTCATTTCCTTCAATTTTATGATCTATTTAATAACTTAGAATTTTAAACTTAAATCAACTTAATCTTTCCAAGAAATTTTGCTACTAGACTTATATTTTGATAGACTACTAATCAAATTGAATTTATAATTATATGTGGTATTCTATTTAGACCTACTACTTGAAATTCTTATTTATGTTATGACTGAATGTTCTAAAGAAACTGAATTTGTTGTCATATGTTATTGTTATGTTTGTTTTATCTTATGATATTTCTAATCTTTAATATCTATGATCATTATATATTATTCCTTATTTAATATATCATCACAATATATATATATATATATATATATATATATATATATGTATATATATATATATATATATTGTGATGATATATTAAATAAGGAATAATATATAATGATCATAGATATTAAAGATTAGAAATATCATAAGATAAAACAAACATAACAATAACATATGACAACAAATTCAGTTTCTTTAGAACATTCAGTCATAACATAAATAAGAATTTCAAGTAGTAGGTCTAAATAGAATACCACATATAATTATAAATTCAATTTGATTAGTAGTCTATCAAAATATATGTCTAGTAGCAAAATTTCTTGGAAAGATTAAGTTGATTTAAGTTTAAAATTCTAAGTTATTAAATAGATCATAAAATTGAAGGAAATGAAATTTTGATAATAAAATTTATCAAACACACAAACTCACGGGAGTCATGATTCATGTCTATAGATTTGTCAGGAAATTAAATAAGTAACTTAATAATTTTAAGATGGATGTAAAACTGTTGGTTAAAACGTCTATTTAAAATGTTTCAGATAAAGATATTCATTTTAATAAAATCCTATGCAATTTGAAACGTGACATCTAAATATTTTCATAATATAGTTTCTAGTTTGAGAGGAAAATTAAAAATTTAAATAAGATCACTCAATTTAAATTTAGAAATAATGAAAGAAATATTATATATGGAAAATAATTATAAAATTTATATTATAGCGCATGTAGAATGAACAAGTATGTAAATAATATTGATTACATAATATAAAATAAATAATCATTTGTCAATAATATTTCTCTAAATTTATCAATTCTAAGTATTTATCAAGATATGAAATGAAATTTCATTATAGTATAATTAAGGATAAATAAATAAGCCAGATCAAAATCATTGCAAATTATCAATGAGGTAATTTCACGTTATAAGTGACATAAGACAGAACTTTGAAAGAAATCAAGCTCAACTAATTAACTTGACATAAACCGACACATCAGACACGAAAAGATTTATTTGTTAGCGACATAAATTTTAATGAAATCTGTAATTTGTCTGCAATGTCGATAAAAAAGGAATTAAAACATGAGACAGAAATACCAACTGGAAATACTATGATTATTGACAAATGATGAGGATAAAATTTGATAAAAAAAAGGAAAACTAATGTAATGTTATGTTTAAAATGTGATGAATAGAAAACAAATATGAAATAAATTGTATACATATGCTTGTGAATATTTCTGTTGTAAAATTGCGATATATCAAAATTAGAGCTGACCAATCAGACAATAGGACGATGAATAGAACATTCTAGAGAGTGTAAAACTTCCGGTCAACAACAAAGGGTTGTTGATAAAGAAGAGACGGTGAAGGGGGATGTGAAAAGGAGACGCGTGAGGTAACATCTGTGAATAGCGGAGTTAAATTTTAAATCAAAAGTGATAAATATCATTAATTTAAATCTAATTAAAAGATACAGTGAATAAGTTGAATAATGTATAATACGCATAAAAGTTTCTGGAGGAGAATGAGATTTGAACGAGTTATCCAGAAAGGATGAGTTGCAGCCAAGAGATGTGTAAAGTGTTTAAACGCGGACATATTGGAGAAGCTAGTTCTCATCAGGTTGGTGATATTTGAATTTATTTTGGTCCAAAATAATATAACAAACTTACGGAATTAAACAAATGATCATTATAAATTTAATTAAAATTTTGAAAGGCCGAAAATTAATAAAGAAATTGAATGTAACATTAAGAATAATTATATAAGTGAAATATTAAATAATTATGGTATAAGATTTACAACTTACCTGCTATTTTGTTGAAAAATGTAAATTGCATGTTTATAGTTCATAAGAAATTATAGTTTCATAAGTCACAAAATTTATCATTTTACACACACATATATTACATAAATATCAAACTGCACTTTGCTAAAATATTTGAAATAATTTAAAACGATACACCATAAGAAATGATTCCAAACATACTGTTTGAAAGCTTAAAATATAAATTCTTTTCCACATAAAAGTTGTTTTAACAAAAAAAATCTTTGTATCTGCAGGTGTCTTTTCTAAGCTTTCAAGATAAACAATATGAAAATCATGCAAATGAGCTTCATAGGCGTCACATTTTATTATTTGTAACCATTTGTATATAAATTTACATAAATGATTCTAGTCAAAATTTTGTTTAATTGCTAATATATCCAATTTCCGTTTTGAGACTAATTGCTCTGAGATAAATTTATGTTTCACAAATATTGGAATGAGAAAAACTTATAAGGTAAGGGATGAAATTAATTTATTCATGTGACCAGAACATTTAAAAAAAAATTAGAAACATAAATAATAAATAAATTACATTGGCATCCTAACAATTAAATAATAACACATTAATAAAGGTTTCATAGCTATTAAAATAATTAGTTATATCATAGATAGAAAGTTAATTTGAGAATAAAATAAACATAAATAATAACAAATAAATTATAACTATAATGAAAAAAAGGCATCCCAACGTGGTAATACATATTAATATATATTATTACAGTTCCTTCATTTGAAATTTAAAGAAACGATAAAAAAGGAGAATTATTTATATCTTTGTGTGCAATACTTTTGATATACGCAGTAATATATATAAAATCAATATTTTTGAAAGATTCAGTATATATCAAATTTGACATTTTTTATTTCCGATGGCATTTATATAGAATGTATTTATTGATGAATAGATCATGTTACAATTTGGAGAAAATATAAAAAATTTCAGAAAAGATATTTACAGTAAAAATAAAAGAATTTGAAATCTCTCTTTGTTATTGGGAAACAAATTTAGTTTTTTGTTAAAAAAAAGGAAAGTTCGTAATCACAGGAGGAGATAATTATTTATTTGAAAAAAAAATTAGTTAGTTGAATTTGATACCTTGAAAGGACAACATCGTATTTTAGAGTTGTCCAAACATTTTGTATAAAAGAAATAGAATAACAAATTTAGTAGTATAATCAATAATTGTAACAATTCATTCGATACTCATCTAAATTCAGTGCGTGTGTGATTTTTTTTGGAAAATTCCTAAATCATATTAGAAAGAAAGTGAAAGTTCCAGAATTCTAAATTACATTTAGAATTGTACGAGTTTTTCTTCTTCCCAGTTGGTGAGTCTACTCCAGTGATTATTATTTAGCAAACGATCAGGCCTTTAAACAAAATTGTAAATTAGAATCATCTAAAATTATAAGAAAGAATTCCTAATTTCAATTCATATGGAATACTGAATACGTATAAAAGAAGATGAACTATTCGAATAATTATTACAGAACTTCAGGTCGGTGATCGTGGTATTTGACATTTAAATTGAAAATTTTAAAAACGTTGAAATTAGATATTAGGTGTGTTTTTAGTTTGTAGGTTGTATTTTTAGTGTTAATCTCTCTGTTAAGAAAATACGATTTTGTTATTAGATATAAAAACTAGAATTTGAATTCTGAAATTTAATTATAATATCTAAATTTGAACCTTAACTTACTGTGGTATTTGTTATATTATATTTGGAAACAGTTAAATAGGAATTAAATTCATTTAAATCAATAGAGAATTTATTTTTGCAAATGACATTTCAATAACTATTAGTGACAAATAGGGATCGAGACCGAACTATAGAGGCAGCACTTCTGTCGAAAGTAGAGCGCCCTGGTGTTAAATAAGAAAAACATTGTGATGTAAACAGTCTAATAAATAACTTACAAAATGCAAAAAATTAATATATCTTTTTATTTTCTTTGCTAAGAAAAATTGTTGGTATGTAAGATGGGTGTAGGGGATTATCTGATTTTTGATTATTGACAAAATGAGCACTGCAAATTCTAGTATTTTTATTTGGTTCCCAATCTTTCCGATGTTTTCTGAAATATAATTAAAAAACTTGAAGCGATTCGTTTTGTACAAATATTTACTTTCTTTCTCTCAATAGTATTTAATTATTTGAACTTATTATATAATATTAAAGTCAGTAAACACATAACAAGCTTTTTATTTTATATAATCAATGAAATCGTACAGAAAACAACATTTTATTCTCTCAATAATATCTTTTATTTAAGGAAAAAAAAATTGGAACTTTTCTAATAGCTGCCAATTGTAGTATAATACTGATTACACACAAAATAATAGTTAATAAAAAATTTTAATTACAACATTTCAGTTGCATATGGTTTTTCACTGCATTTATCTATTTTTGACGTTTTAAGGTTATACACGCAGTGTTTAATAAACTTTCGGGGAATCTACCTAGAAAATTTCAACTGTGTAGTATTTTTATACGGCATATTTGAATTGCCATGAATACAGAAAGATACTTTTGATGAAGAAATCACAAACATTTAATATCAGTTTAAAAAAATGAATATTTAAAAACGTTCATTATACAAAACTAATAGTGTTTACATCACTTTGTTTGTGTTTTTTCACAGCAGATAGCATGAGCGTCATCTTTCTCGATCCCTATCATTTAATTAAATATCATAAATGTCATAAGGGAATTGTAAAGTCTCATAATATAGCACAAACAGTCACACGAGACTATTGTGTCATTACAGAATAGGAGTTAATATTTAATTCGGATAAACCGTAAAGATTATTTAATTTCCTGACAAATCTATAGACATGAATCATGACTCCCGTGAGTTTGTGTGTTTGATAAATTTTATTATCAAAATTTCATTTCCTTCAATTTTATGATCTATTTAATAACTTAGAATTTTAAACTTAAATCAACTTAATCTTTCCAAGAAATTTTGCTACTAGACTTATATTTTGATAGACTACTAATCAAATTGAATTTATAATTATATGTGGTATTCTATTTAGACCTACTACTTGAAATTCTTATTTATGTTATGACTGAATGTTCTAAAGAAACTGAATTTGTTGTCATATGTTATTGTTATGTTTGTTTTATCTTATGATATTTCTAATCTTTAATATCTATGATCATTATATATTATTCCTTATTGAATATATCATCACAATATATATATATATATATATATATATATATATATATATATATATATATATATATATATATATATTGTGACAACAATTATTCAGACCTGCCAGAAACAATTCCGAAAAAATTCTTATACGCAGATAATTTTGCAATACCTATCTATTCGATGGAAAACGATTGAAAGCACATAGGACATACTAAATAATGATCCTCAAATCCTAAAGGAATTCTCCCATAAATGGAGACTCACTGCAAACCCAATTATGACGGAATGCATGTGATTTCTTCTAAAGAATAAGCTTACCAATCAACAACTTACTCTGGTCTTCAACGGACGATAATTTAACATAGCCCTACCCCAAAATAACTAAGTATCACCCTCGACAGAATCCAAACACCTGAATAATGCCGCAGATAAAGTCCGCCCACGTAACAACATCATACAGAAGCTATGTGGCAGAAACTGGTGCGCCACTGCTACTAAGCTCCGGAGCTCGGCTCTAGGCCTTGTTTATAGTGCTGCGGAATATGGGGCACATGTGTGGCTAAATAGCTACCATATACGGCAAATCGATGTACAGTTGAATAAAACGATGTTCGTTATTACAGGAAGCATCAAGTCAACACCAACACATTGGCTCCCAGCACTGAGCCACATCGCTCCCCCACATCTTAGATGATTGATGTATCAATAGACAAAAATCATGGGAAATCAGCAACTGCCCATCCACCAAGGCATCGCCAGCGCCTCTTCCTGAAGGCTGAAATCTTGCAGACCGCCAGTGAGGACAGCATCTGAACTATATAACGATAATTTTGACAACGAACAGAAATGGTCAGAGGAGTAGATACAGGCTACGACGCCTGACATCCATTTTATCTTTACCAGAACGCAGAAACCTAATGGATTTGATATCCTTCAACAGACCTGGAACATTGTTGACAGAATCCGACTGGTCATGGAGGAACCGCTGAGTTTTTTCGTAAATGTGGAAAATTGACATCTGCTCAGTGTGACTGTGGTTATGCGCGTCAAACCATGCCTCACATAGTTTCAGGAGTGTGCAAGCAGAGTCTATACTGGGAACCCAATTCATTTAATCAAACTAACGCATTCAGCGGTTGAGTGGGTGAAAAACCTGGACGTTACGCTGTAAATTAAGCGCTGTGTACCCTATTTATAAACTTTTTTCAGTATATCCCTTTATTTTTTTCATGTTTATGTTAGATTTGTATTGGTTAGTTCATGTTTGTGTACGTATTTTATAATTTTGAGAATAACTCCATGTATGTGCCATACGATATTTTTGGTAACTATTTTTATTTGCTTCATATTTTTACGTGTTTTTGATACTTGATACATGTTTCTAACTCAATAAAGATTCATCGTAAAAATAGAGGACAATTTTCTATCAACGCGGAAAAATACTAACGTAGAATTTAAAAACTTTCGCCATATATCCTGGAATTACCCTAATTTACTGTTTCGACACTTACTGTGTGAAATCAGGTAGGCATCACATGAAATGTAACTTCGGTCATTCTGACGATGATATTCAATATCGAAACAATCGTCAATTTTTTAAAAATTTTATGGCTTTTTCATTACATTGTGGAATTATTTAGAAACCGTTAGTTTCTTTACAAGGTGATTCTAGCCTCCCCCCATTTTCTTGCTTAGTAGATTTAGTTATGTTAAAAAGATGGTGGCGTCCAATTTAATATTAATTGTTGACCTTATTATAATGATTATATTATTATTATTATTAGCTATAGGTAGACTTCAACTGAGACCGAATGCCACTCCCTGAGGGGGAGTTTCCAGCCGGGGAATTTTATGCATAACAAGGAGATGTATAGTGACCTTAAAGCGTTAATAGGATAACAAGAAATAGTACATACAGTGGAAAATACTAAATAAGTTCTGAAAACCATCCAAAAGTCGTAGCTGTCAGTCTACTTGACAATATCAAAAATTATAAATAGTTAAGAGTTAATCATTTTTATAGTTATTCAAGTATCTCAAAGAAATGTGGAGAAACTATTCATAGGAATAATCTATCTACACGTCATGGGACAAGAATATAAATGCTTAGTGTCAATAAGACGAAATTCTCTCTCGAGTATCAAAATTGTTAAACTGAGCAGGTAGTATAAATTACAACAAATACTGTCTTGAATGAAGTTACTTGGGAAACTGTATGGAAAAGCAGTCATGTAGACAAATCAGTGCATATTGAATGACGAACAAAAACTTCCATTTTTGAACTTTTTTGACTATTTGATACTGCGGAATATATTATCCATTCTGGAAATTCATCAGTCAGCTTATTGTTGGATCGATTTTATATTCTAGAAAAAGTGAGTTTGCATCCTCATATCTGGACTAGAGTTAAGAAGGCTTTGACGGAATTCGTAATGTTTAAAACTAATTTCATGCCAGGTGAACAAAAAAGGGTGATATTAATATGTGGAAATGAGATTCTTTCGTAGGTATATAACTGAATTTATGAACGTCAAGTGAGTTTTTAACTTCTGAAGTTTCATTGTATTTTATATGACACATACTGAGGATTTTCTGATTAAAACTAATTAATAATTTTAAAAATTCAAAATTTAAATTAATATAATATACAAATTGCAATTATACTGAAATACGTGTTGATATGATAACAAGATATAGGAGATTGCCCACTAAACAAGAAACTTAACAAGTTTTTTTTGTGATGTTCTTTTTATAGAATTTTCATGATGTTTATTTAATACGTTAATAATATATCTCCTAGATGTCTTAATTTTATTACCAACTCTATTAACATCCATGTCATGTAAATAAAACATATTTTTGATGTACACAATAATACTTGAATTCGCAGTTACATATACATCCTATGCACTTCTTTTTAGCAACTTCCTATAGGAAACATTCATACGATGTTAATTTGTATACTTCTCACTGATGTTACATACAGAACGTTACTGTAATATTACAAGTTAACATGTTTCTAAGATGACCACATGTTGCAGATACTTTTACATCTTTCGAAATTATTTTTAGTACTTTCCTTCGATTACGTCCGTACGATGTTAGTTCATAAAACTCTCAGTAATATCTCATAATAAACATCACAGTAACATAAAAAAAGGAAGAAAACAGAAGAGGAACTGGCGAACGAAACAAGCAGCATATACCGAATAAATAAAATATACTGCTAACTGCCTATATCACCAATAAGCGAAATGCGTTCTATTAAGTGTGAGAGTTCCGACTTGACTCTGTGCGGCCATGTTAGTTATGCGAAAGTGCTGTTTTTGCCGTCTGTAATTTTTTAAAACGAAGATATTTCAGTCAACAAAAACTTCGTGTCTGATTTTTGATTTGACCAAATAAAGTGCAATTATGGAATTACATATTTTTTCACTTCTAACGTAAATCTCAAATAACGTCTAATATAGTTGTCTAGGTTACTTCAAAATGAATATAGTGAGCACATAACCAATTAGAGTTTTTATTTTTATAAATCATTTCTTCGATATCTACACACTAATATAGCAATACATATTGACAAATTAAATGAAGATGGAGTACCTCATGGGATGATTTGTTTTCAAACGGAATTTATTTTTGTATACCTGTAGATACTCACCGATGAAAATTTAAATTAGGACCAATCTCATTACATAGAAAGCACTGTCGTGGAGACATAGTTTTTAATAAAAGTCTAAATAAAAGAAACACGTAAAAATCACAACACAATGATAAAACAAATAACAAAATCACTAAACATTCAAACCACAGCCTAATTTTTCTATGCTTTCTCCAAACAAACAACCATAGAGAAAATAGAATATATTATTTGTCTATGCAAACAACATTTACCTCTCCCCTGAAGGTCTAAAAGCGTCAATGCGGGAATGATACAGCCAATGATATTAAACAATGCAACGTCTCGTGACTCGCATGCGCTTATTGATCTTGGCCACATACGGCGCAGAGATATATATGTCGGCACTCTAATGATCTCCATGCCTCCATGACCGCTAGGCGCAGTATATTTTATTTATATGTATATGACAAACAGTAGTTTTATCTGTGGAAACAAATGACAAGCATGAAATGGCGGATTGTTTTCAGTTTTGTGTTATATTTTATTTGCGGGAAGCACATTTTTTGCAAGAAGTACTTGAATGAAGTGGTCTTCGTTTTCGTTAGTTCCTATTTAGATCCAGTTTCTATACTTAGTTATAATTTTTGTTATAATGGACGAACAACAGTTGTTATCGGTAAGTACCTGTTCCAAAATCATAATTATCAAAACTTAATACTCGTTCAAGACTTTAATCAGCTATTGTACATTGAAATTCCAGGTGGCGGAATTGTACACTAACATTATATAATAGAATACAAAATCAGAGTTTTTTCAACTTTTAAAATATTTTAGTTAGTAAGTATATTTTAAAAACGATTCACAATATTTCAAATCCTAGATATTTATTATACCCTACAAAAAACTGAATATTGCAATAGGGTAGATATTATTAATAATAAAACATGCTCATATGTTGGCAGAGATTTTAATCTAGGAGAAAATATGTTCTATGTTCGAGATGTTTCAGAAGCTACTTACATAAATAGAATAAAAAACAAATAGTTGGTAATTATGTAAAGAACGGGGAATAACTATTTCAGATAGTCTGACACAGACATTGTATTAAACAGTACAAAAAATATTGAATCGAGTTCTAGTTTTTGTAGTAGTAGTCATAGCCATCAATATAGTTTTGCAGGTTTAGAAAATTTCAACATTAATACTAACAATTCTTGTGAACAATTAGAGACTGCTTAAGACTTTAAAAACAGAAATTTCTGTTTAAAAGCCCATTTCCATTTGAAAATACACTGAATACAATAAATAAGCTGTAGGTGGTAGGTGTCCCTTACAATGATACCTATATTAATCTAGTTGAAGAATATGTAACTTATGACACTGAATGCTCCAGTCAACAAACAGAATCCAATTATTTATTATTGTAGAAACACAGCTATTGGATACTCAATTGGATACAATTAATTATAAACTCATTTAACTTGATAATGTGTTCGTATTTCTTCTTCATAAGTAGTTTTTTTTGTATACAGTGTATTAATAATGATTACTTTCCATTCTTTTACAATTCCACGATGTTAATATACATTATGTTCCAAGATGAGAATAGTTTATTATTTTATACAGAAAAGAAGTATGAATTTTCATGGCACACCTGAATTTACCTGAGTGAGGCGCATGTAATAGAAGGCTGCTGTTCAGAACACCTTTAAATGTTTAACAGATAAGGATTGTGAAGTGTACGTTATGGAATGGTTGAGGCACTCGAAACAGCGACTCTTGCGTGAGAAAAAGTAACCGTAAGTAAACGATAGACTTTCCTTTAATCAGATCAGATTTCTGTTGATTTAACGTAATGTTTCATGAAATCTTTATGGTATAAAATTTTTATTAGTTTCAATATTATTAAATAACTATTCTAATAAATTTTCTGTAAACTAGCTGTAATGTATGTGTATCCGTTAAACTTTATTAAGTCAGTTCAAAGTATGTTACATGATGGCAACTACAGATTAATATACCCTTCTTGGTTTCTTGCTTTCACTCAATGCGTTCAATAGTTTCCACTTTCCACACTTGTTATGTAATATGCTCACACAATTTTTTTTTAGGTTGGATTACTGGACAAGATTTTTTTTCTAATTTTGTACCTGTTTTTTCAAATTTACTGTACTGTTAATAGTGAATAAACGTTTTAAATCCTTTATGGCTTTTTTTTCCTATTTTACTTTAAATGTACAGGGTGAACAACTAAGAACGACTGTAGGCCACATCTCAGAAAAGAATAATGGTACAACTTTCAAAAAAATTACTTTTAGGTAAGTGATACTGAAAAATTGATGGAAAATATTTTGCAGTGTCTAAAATATCCGCTAGGGGTGGAATGAACACTCGAAAACATAATACTCCAAAAAACATGCTAAAGGTGTCCTAAGAATACAATTTTTGAAATCTTCATGAAATTATGAAAACATTCAATTGAGGAGATTTTTTGCCATTATTTTTCAAATAATGGGTGTGGAAGGTTCAAACTCATGAACGAACGTATCACTTTTTCGTTGTTTAACTGATAATAATGATTTTAGCTGCATTTAAAACAGTTTATCTGTTTAATAAGATTGATAATTGATAAGATAATTTTGTATCCACTCGGAAATTTCAAATGTAAATTGAAGCATTTTTTCAATTTTTATGTCTGATAACGTGAATCCATTTCCATCAGAATTTAAAAAAATGCCTCATTACATTTGGAATTTCCGAGAAAAATGGGAAAATTGTCGACTTTTTCACATAGCGTTGACAAAATTGTTCAATTTTGTTAAGCATATCTTATTAAAGAGAAAACACTCTTTTAAATGACGCCAAAAACATTGATATCTATTAAAAAACAAAAAAGTGTTACGACATTTGTTTTTAAGGTTGAACCTTCCCCTACCTCTTATTTGAAGAATAAGGACAAAAAGTCCCTAACTTCATTTTATCATAATCTCATCAATATAGCAAAAATTGTATTTCTAGGATACGTTTAGTATGTCTTTTTTGGAGATAATCACAGTATTATGGTTTAAAGTGTTCATTTCACCCCATAGCAGATATTTTATGAACTCAAAAATATTTTCCAGCGATTTTCCATGGTTATTTTTCTGAAGGTATTTTTTTAAAGTTGTACCATGACTATTTTTTGAAATATGGCCGACAGCCGGCGTTCTTAGTTGTTCACCCTGTATTTGTTGCTTAGGCACAGAAACATCCATAGGATGTTATCTAGAATGTTTGAGGTATATTATTTAGAGGTTGAGGTAATGTCCATAGAACATCTAAGAGAATACACTGTATTGTTTTTGAAATGTTGCATTTAGATCATTGATAAGATGTTATTTTTTTGACATTGCATTAACGTCGACAAGATGTTAAAAGGCATTTCAGAATGTACCAGAAATGTTGTTTTCAGTTCGTTAGGAAGTTCCAGTAACATCACAGTAATGTAAAAAGGCAGCGCTTTAACATCGCTGAGAAGTTAAGTTGAAACATCACGAAAGTTAACAGCCACAAGCTGGGCATAAGCGGTTGTATATATGTGCATGTGATGAAAACAAGAGAAAAAAAAGGTAGAACATTATCACAATGTGATGTTGAATTAACATAACTCTAATATTTACTTGCATAGTGGGTGTAGTTTATTGGTTCAACTCAAGTAGTCAAACAATTAAGAAAATGTAACAATTCATAACGCCACTTGAAACCTTTTGTTGATAGATGTTTATAGTGGCAAAAAATTCATTAACCCGGGAGAACTCGCGTACTATTTTATGACGTGAGAACTCGCGTCTATAGATTTATTTTTTCTCACGCTATCTCGCCCGTATAGATTTTTCTAACGCGAATTCGTGGATATAGATACCTTCTAAGACTGAATTTTTGTTAAAAACTATATATTGTTAATTATAGTTTATTTATTCTGAATTCTAAAAACTTAAAATAGGAAAATATATAATTATTTGAATTTAAGCGCCACTTTCGTTGCAATTCTATCTACACATTGATAACAAGCAGTGAAAGTTATTCTAGTTGTGTGTTTCTTCACAGGTCGGAGTTTGGCATCTGTAACATTTAATCTTTCTAACTGCATAGAAGCGACATCTTGGTTTACTTTCCGAATTTTGAGATGTTGGAGGGTTCAGGTTATTATTGGTAGTATATTTGCAGTAGACTTAATTCTTTGTTGACGATTGAATGGTAAAGTTGTAATTGAAACAAGATGAGGTCATGTAAGTTGCTTTGACAATAAGTTAATAAATTTTCTTCGTTTTGATATGACACCGGTGCTGCTTTTTAAAGTAAGTTGTGAATTGAAAGTGGTGATATTTAACAAGTTGCAGAATAGATCCAAAGGCCAACCACTGCAAACTCGGGTTACAAAATAGATAGATAGATTTTATTAATGTGGCTTCTAGCCTATTCCACTGAGACCTTTTTAGATCTGTTGTGGCCCTCTAGATATCAATTACATTCTCCAGTTGTATTCTACTTATGAAGTCTGTCAGCTTAGAGACTGAATCTTTCATATAGTTCCTTGCCAGCGGCTTTAACATGCCTAGTACCGAGAACCGAACGTTTGTTAAAATGTGACATAAAATATGCTCCACAGTTTCTTCCTATGATCGACAGAATCTACATAAGAACTTTTTTGTCAACTCCGTTCAATTTTAGATGCTTATTGTGCTTACAGTGCCCTGTTAATAGACGCACAACGGTTTTGACCGTATTCCTGTCTTTACTAATAAGGTCTACCACGACTTTTGGCGAGTGCCCTAATATAAAATGTTTCGCTTTTATTTGACCTGGCGAATTCCTCCACCATAACGTAGAGTTATATTCCATCAATTATTTTGTGGTCGCTTTTGTTACTGATTTTGCATATCCACAAAAGAGTTACGGTCCAACGAATGGCAGGGACGCAGCTTACCTAGCCATTTTGTCTACCTTTTCGTTGCCCTTATAACCCTTGGGCCCGGTACTTAGGCCACCGTGAATTTCCTACGGCCAACAAGTATGTTTAGAGCTCACACACAATTCTATACTATTTAGAATTGACCTATACAGAATCGAGTGTCTTTAGCGGTGCTTGGCTGTCTGTTAAGATAGCAATGGAACGGTATGTCCTTTTCCCTATTTTGATTTCTTTCACACAGTAGTGGATTACCGTCATGTCCGCCTGGAAAATTGTTAGGCTTACAGGGAAAGCTATTCCTTGCTCAATCTCCACTACTTCTGCTTCTACGCCTTGCGACGTTTTTGAACCGTCCGTTTACTAGGTAGCTTCCGCCTCTATGGGTACACCTCCCTTCCAGTCAACCCTACCTGATATAGTTACTTTGGATTTCTATATCTTGTGACTGTTGCATCAATGGGTTACCCCATTACATTGTCAGCTTTAAACTCCACGATTAGCTTTTGGCATATGTGCTGTTGCTTTTGTATTAATGTGTGCAATACATATCTGGCCTCGGCCTGTACAAAAATGTGTAGTGGCGGTAGATTCAGCAAGACTTCCAAATAAGATGTGGGAATAGTTTTTATGGCCCCTGTAACGCACAGGCAATCTAGCCTATATCTGCCACTTGATACACTTATCTCTCTTTGCTGCGTCTTACCACACATTCTTCTGTATCTGCCCAATGGCATATCAGCTTTTTTCGTATTTTATTTGTTAGGCGAATGCAATCTCCACTCCGCCTAGCACTGTTGTACCTGTAACTGCTGTTAGCTTAGTAACGTTGACCACATGTGTTCTCTGAGCATAGACTGTGAGTATCTCTTATTCACACCAGTTGTCAACAATATTTAGGACTGCACACTTTCCTTTGGCAACAATTACTATGTTGTCTGCGTATCCTGGGTGGTAAAAATCCGCCGTGCATAATTGTATGAGGAGATCGTCAACTAAAGTATATTATTATTATTATTATTATCATTATTTTCCTTTTTGTGTCACCGGATTTACACCCGGCGTGTTTCAACGACAGTCGGCCTCAACAGCAAGACTTTCGTTGGGTGTCACTATTCTAGAAATGACCTAACAATGTTTGTCGCATCCAGGATTACAGATTTTTGCATTAATCGGTAGGTTGACTCAGGAATATCAATGTCTTTGAGGGAAGTACTTAGTTTCTTGGGAATTAGCCCCATACAGGATAAAACCACTGGAATGATCTTGACTTCATTAAGATTCCACAATTCTTTTATTTCGGTCCTTAGCTCGGCGTATTTGCTTAGTTTTTCATTGTATTTGCTTTCTGTGTTAGAATTATTTGGGATCGATATGTCAATAAGCAGAGCTTGCTTGGATTGTTTATTAATGACTGTGATGTCCGGCCTGTTGTGTCGTACTGTTACGTCCGTCATGATAGTTTTATCCCAGTAGATCTTAACATACTGATTTTCGATAACTGGAGGTGGCTTATATTTGTAATATGGCTCGTTGTTTTGTGGATCAAGGTTAAGTTTTTTCAGTACTTCTAGGTATACTACTGTGGCAACTTTGTTGTGTCGTTCTAGATATTTAGTTTCAGCTATGCTTTGGCAACTAGAAAGAATGTGTTCAATCGTTTCTTGACTTCTGTTGCACTTTCTGCACCTATCTGTTGGTATTTCTTCCTTCAAGATATACTTTTGGTAATTCCTCGTTTTTATAACCTGATCTTGTATACCAACCATAAAACCTTCAGTTTCTGAGAACAGCGTTCCAGTTTTAAGCCATTCAACCGATTTAGCTTGATCTATCGTGTCTTTCTGTAAATCATTAATGAATCTTCCGTGCAATTCTTTTGAACGCCAATTTCTAATTTTATCTTCCTCATTTCGTGTATTAGAGGGCGTAAAGTTTTCCATGCTTAGGTTTAAAGGTGTATAACCCATATCTGTTTTCACTATGGCTTTATGAAGTTGACTATTTTGGTGGCGGAAAAAACTCCTCAAGCCTGCAATTTGCTGAGTGCAATCTTCCACAACATCTTTTATTCCTCTACCTCCTTTTTCTCTAAGTAAATTTACCCTTTCGACGGACGCTTTTGGATGGTGTTTTCTATGTTTTGTTAGCTCGGTTCTAATCTTTCTGTTTACTGCTTCCAGGTCCGTTTGAGTCCATTTAATTATTCCGAAGGAGTACTGAAGAGCGGATATGGCGTAGCTATTTATGGCCGTGGTAAGGTTTCTTGAATTTAGCTTACTTTTGAGGTTGTAGAGGCGTTTTTCGAATTCGGTGGTTAATATGGCTTTTATTTCTTTATGTTCTATCTTGTGTGTCTGAAGGATTCCTAAGTACTTGTAGGGTTTGTCTGTCATGGCTTCAATATATTTGCCTGGCTCTAGTTCTATAGGTTCTCCTTCTTTCAGCTTTCCCTTTTCAACCGATACAGTTTGGCATTTGGCATACCAAACGACATTCCGACATCTGTGCTCCACTGGTGCATGAGTTTTAAGTTGGATTCTAGGTGTTTTTTGCACGCGGCATATAGTTTCAGATCATCCATAAAGAATAGATGACTTATGGTTGTTGAGTTTCGATCCGCTCTAATAGTTGCTCCATATCCTGTGTGGTTTAGGCCACGTGATAATGGGTTTAAACACAAGCAGAACCATAGAGCGGAAAGTGTATCTCCTTGAAAGATTCCTCTTTTAATACTGATAGATTCAGTTTCTAGTTCTGTGTGATTTAGGTTAATTTTGAGTTTTGTTTTCCAATTACTCATAGTACTTTTTAGAAACCTAACCACCACAGGGTGTATATTGTAAATTTCCAAAGTTTTTATTAACCAACTGTGGGGCACTGAGTCGAAAGCTTTCCGATAGTCTATATAAGCCATGTATAGATTTCTGTTCTTCTTTCTGATTTGTTCAAATATCACATTATCGATTGTTATTTGTTCCTTGCAGCCCATATATTTTCTTTTGCACCCTTTCTGCTCCTCAGTTAGAATATCATTAGTTTCTAGGTATGCGTACAGTTTATCACATAGTGCTGCAGTGAAGATTTTGTACATTGTAGCAAGGCACGTGATGGGTCTATATTGAGAAGGATCTTGGAAGAAGATAAGTTACACCATTTGTAAGGAAGTCTGGTAGTTGGTCAGGGTTTCTTAGAGCGATATTAAATTGGTTGGTCAGGTGATGATGGGTAGCCGTAAGTTTTTTGTACCAGAAATTTTGGATACCGTCGTTCCCTGGTGCTTTCCAGTTGGCCAAGTTTTTTATTACCTTTTTTAGATCTTGTAATGTAAATATTATTTCTTCCATATGTAGATGGTTGTTGTTCTGAATTTCTGATTTGATCCAAGGTGTATTTTCCTGGTGTTCGATTTCCTTCGACCACATTCCTTCCCAAAATGTCTGTAAATCCTCCTTCTTTGGCGGTTGTCCTTTAGAACCAGGTTGTTCGTTAAACGATCTATAGAAGCCCTTCTGATTTTTTGAAAAGAAGTTGTTTTGGATTTTGCGTTGGTAGCTCTCCTGATATCTTTTTAATCTTTTAGAAGCAACTGCAAGTTTTTGTTTCCAGGTATCTAAGGTATCATCTATAATCGTTTTTATTTCATTTGTTGTTTTTCCTTCCAGCTGTTGTTTAATGTGGACCGGGATTTTATTTAGCAGCTTTTTGGATTTTTGCCCATTTGCTATTTGTTGAATTCTACCAATTTCTTCTCTCAAATTCTCGATTTTGGTACTAAGTCTTTGTTCCCATCTCGGTTTTTGAGGCGTACGTGTCTTAGGTGCTTTTAGTATTTTTTGTTTGTTGGCTTTGATTGTTGCTAGAGCTGCGCAATACACGTGAAGATGTATTTCCTCGAGGTTCATATCTGCATCCAATTGACTTTCCAGAATTTGATTAGCAATTCCTAAGAGAGAGTGCGTGTTTGGAGTATAAATGAGTTTTGGTAGCGCCGGCCTGCTGGCAGGGTCGGATCCTCTGAATTCAGTAAGATGTTGTTGGTAGTTTTCTTCCCATAATGTTTGACGGTTGATTACTGAGGGTCGAAGACTTAATAGTGGTAGGTCAGCTTAAGGTCCTCTACTTTCTTGTTCCTGAGTCTCTGGGGTCTCATTTATAGGCTGTTGATTAATCTCCCTCTCCACCTCTGCCCTTATTTGTTCGATTGCAGGTAGAGGTATTAGGTTATTTCTTATGATAGCTCTACGTTGATCTGCTATTCGTTGTTCTGAGAGGTGATTGAGGTGTGGCATTTTCTCAATGAAGTGATTATGCAGTCGCATGCGGTACATCGTCATATCAGTCTCCAGTGCCGTAACTGTGAAAAACGAACGTATTACTTGTTTGTTGGTTTCATTGTCCCATTTCATACGTCGTCTTTCTGATTGTGCCTGATTTGGTTCAGTGGGTGCGACAGGCTGTCGCACAACACGTCTCCGAGGCGCCGTAGGTTCAAGCGGTTGATGGGGTACGTTTCGATGAGCGGTGCTCCCACCATTCTCATCTACATGCTGGACATCCTGACGGTTCCGATTGGAAGGACCAGCATCTAATCCTTCCCCGCCCGAGTAACGATTTCTTCGTGTGTTGAAAGCACTTTTTTTTCACACCATACGGGATGCTACCCCGCGTGGTGGTGGTTCTCCCTCTCGCTTTAGCCCATCTGCTGCAGATCCGCCACCGGGGATGGTTACCCGATCCCGAATCTCCAGAGATAGTTACCGGGGCTACCAACGTGGAGGTGCGAGCAGGAATTGGTAGGAGAGGCTACAAGAGACGCTTCACTACCATTTTAACCCCTTATTATTATTATTATTATTATTATTTTTAGGATTATAGAGCGTCGACTGCTAAGGCCATTGGCTCTTTTCATCAGGTGGCAGGGGGAAAACTCGTGTTCACTCATGAGAGTAGTGTTGGACTTCATTCACATGACCTACCAACCAAAACCCCCAGTGTAAGTTATATCGTTTAGAATATTTAATTTATTTACTATATTTTATTCAACTTATTAATTATTTTGAGATAAAGTAGTACTTGTTTTATATATCTTCTACTATTTAACGTTGTGGTTATATCTGACTCTATCCCAAAGATGTTTCTTTGCCACGTATAATAGTCGCATGAAAACAGGTGTTCTACGGACAGATGACGATTGCAGTGTTCACAACGTGGGCGCCGATTGCCACATAGAAGGTAGGAATGTGTCAAGTGAGTATGTCCTATGCTTAACCTACATACTTTCACTTGTTCATATCGACTTAGATTTTCGGAGTATAACCACTTGTCAACCGATGGTTTAATAAGTCGTAATTGCCCTGTGAAGTAATTTCAGCTTTGTTGCCATTTAATCTTTAAAATACTTTCAATTTCAGTTTTAAAGTCTTCGATGGTAATGCAGATTTCGTCGTCTACTGGTGATTGCGTAGCTTGGCAGCTTCATCAGCCAACTCATTTCCTTGAATACCAGAATGACCTGGAGTCCACAAGAAGTTGCAAGTTTTTTTATTAGATTCAAGATACTTGACAATCTCTAAAATTTGTTGGCATAGAATATTTCTCGTAAATGGATTTTCCAGGGTTTGTATCGCACTTAAAGAATCTATGCAGATTACACAATTTTGATGTTCAGACATCATGAAGAATAAAAGCGCTTGCCATATCGCATATAACCATAACCATTTGTGGTCGTTGTTATTTATAACAATAGCTGAACCTACTTCGACCCATCTGTGTGAATTATTAGACTGTTATTGTAGGATTCCAGTTCACATTTGAAAAGATCTTCATAGGTTGTAGCAGCTGTTTCTTCTTTTTTCCAGTTTAAAATTTATAATTGGAGAGGACAATTTCCATGGTGGGATATTACGTGAAATGTCCATGAGAATTGTATCTTGTTGCACGGAGTACTTTTCACAAGTCTCAATGTTTCGTATTCGTTAGGGTCTTGTTATAGTTCTTCTAGGAGTAAAATCATTATCAGATAAAAACAACCCATGCTTAATATGATTAGGTCGGGAGAGAACCTTGGAGGTATAATTTATTACTTGATAGTCCCTTCTAAGATCTAGAGGAGGAACAGCAGCCTCACAATTGACGGCAATTGCAGGACTTGTTCTAAAAGCACCGATTGCATATCTCAAGGCAGCTACTTGAATTCGGTCCAGTCAGCGAAGTCTACTAATTCTGCTAGACCCGTATACTACCGATCCATAATCAATTCGACCTTGGATCATAGACTGATACATTTTTAGGAGTACTGTTCTATCTGCGCCCCATCTAATATTAGACATGCATTGAATAACATTAAGTGCCCTTTTACACTTTGTTTCAAGCTGAACGATTTGTTCTTCCCAGTATAACCTCTTATCAAAAACAAGGCCTAAGAATTTGATCTCATTTTTTGTTTCTATCCTATGATTTTGGATATGGAGTGATGGCTCTTCGTGTTTAAGTCGCTGCCTACAGAAGTGGATGATATTCGTTTTTTCTTTTGATAAGGTAAGACCTCTAGTTTGCGATGAGATATGTATTTCATTTATTTCTTGGTTGAGAGATTGGTTTAGTATAGACATTGACTTATTTCTCTGAAAAATTATTAGGTCATCAGCATAAAGCATTTTATTAACATCTTGTTGACCTTTTTCTACGGGGAAATTTATTGCAACTGCAAATAATGAGTCAGAACCCTGTGGGATTCCAGTCCCAAGCACTCTCAGAGATGATTCCTCAGCACCGACCCTTACCTTAAATTGTCTGTTGTGTAAAAAATGTTTTAAAAGCAATGGTAGACGTCCTCTGAGACCCCACTCGTGCAGTTGCCTGAGAATTGAGTGCCTCCAGGTCCTGTCATAGGCCTTTTATATATCAAATATGATAGCTACAAGATGTTCTCTATTAAGGAATGCCTCGTGTATTTCGTTTCCAAAGTTTACTGAGATATCGGTTGTAGAATGGTTACTTCTGTTTCCCGTTTGTGATTTTGATATTAAACTATTTGACTCCAACCACCAAGTGATTCTTATATTAATCATTTTTTCAAATATTTTTCCGAGGCAGCTTGTTAACGATGTAGGCCGGTAACTATTAGGTTCTAGTGCACTTTTGTCTGGTTTAAGAATTGGGATAATTATAACTATTTTCCAGCTCTCTGGGAACTTGCACTCGTTCCAGATCTTATTAAGTAGTTTTAGAACAATTTGTTTTTGTTCTTCCGTGTTTAACCATACTGTATAAAATATTGTCATGGCCTGCTGCAGCTTCCTCACTATTTTCTAGGGCATATTTTAATTCATTGAATGTAAGAGGTGCATTGTAGGGTGTGTCATATTGAGAGTTAAAATCGAGTATAACTTTTTCTTTTTCTCTTTTTTGAATTAATAACTGCTGATCATAAGCTATCGGACTGCTGGCTGATTCATATTGGTCTGCTCATACTTCACATATTTGATGTGGATCTGATGTTATATTGTCACAGTGTATTAAGTTTTGAGGTATGTCATGTGTGTTTTTACCACACATTATTTTTATTTTTCACCAGATCTCTTGGAGACCGACTTGAGGTGTGATTGTAGAGACATATTCCACCCATGATGCATTTTTTGCTTCATTAATTAGTCTCCGTGGCACAGCTCTGGCCCTTTTAAATTTTATTAGGTTTTCTAATGTCGGCTGCTTCTTAGATTGGTTGTAGGTTTCTTTCCTTTGGGTTATAGCTGATTTACTATTCCACTATGGTACGGGTCTATGGGATGTTGTTGACTTTGACAGTGGAATACTTATTATTGCAGTATCTATAATAGACTTGGAGACGGTGTTTACGGCCTCTTCAATGTCATCTGGGAGATCTGGAATTTTAATGCTTTTTTCAAATTTCAACCAGTTAGCTCTTTTGGTCAACCATTTTTCTTTCATGGATATATTTATTTTGGGAGAGTTTATCTGGATTGGTACTGGAAAGTGGTCAACAGAATGCAGGTCCTCAAGGGTTTCCCAAATGAACCTAGTGGCAAGTTGAGGAGAGCACACAGTAAGGTCAATAGCGGACGTCTCACCATATCTTGCATTAAAGTGTGTAGGTTTTCCAGTATTTAATATCATTAAGTTGTTGTTTTCTGTGATGACCTCGATACATCGACCTCTAGCATTCAACTTTTGCGAACCCCAACTTGGGGAATGGGCATTAAAATCTGCTGCAATTATAATTGGTTGTGGTAACTGATTCTTCGATTTCCCGTGAACGCCAGTTTCCGTCTAGTAAGTATAAGTTACACACTGTAGCTTTAATTGGATAATCTATTTGTACTGCTCTTGCTTAAAAGTTCGTAACAAGTCTAATTTCTCTAACAGGGATATTATTGCGGGTAAATATTGCTACGCCACCACTGGCTCTATAATTAGGTAAGACGTCCTTGCGTAAACATTGGTAACCTCTGAATCGAAAAGATTCTTTAGGTTTAAGATGAGTTTCCTGTAGTAAAATCATAAAAGGGGCATACTGGTTTTTGATGATTTGGACTTTTATTGGATGGATTATTATTTTTTAGGCCATTACAATTCCATTGTATGATTGTATTGTTTGTATTATTCATTTGCGCTTTAAAATAAGTGATAGTTTGCAGAAAAAAATATATAACTAAATATATAGATTATTAAATAAATACATAAATGAATGAATTAAAAATAAACAAGTGTATAAATAACTAAGATTTTATCTAAATAGACTTGGGATTTTTAGAGACCTTCTTGTGAATGGAGGCAGTCTTGTGGGAAAGGACCTCCCTGTGATAGGGGGATTTCCGACAGGTTATCCGCATCAGCAGAAAGGGGTAAATCTGTGTCCTTTGTATTTTGTAAGGTTTGTTTTCGGCGTTTGCCTTTAGGCCATCCTTTCTTTTTCCTTTTGCAACCTTTTGATGAGATCTCACTTAAAAGCGATTCATTGTTGGAGGTATCAGTTCTATGGGAAGAAACAGTAATTTGTTTGTCCGATAGATCGCAGGTACTTGGGTAGGTAAGGGGTAAGGAGGGACTTGGGAACATATATTGAGGGTCGCCTTTTGGGCGCAAAGGGGTGATTGAGGATATCTAAGTAAGCGCCTCAATAATATGCGGAACTAGTGCTTTAACAAGGTTATCGGTATTAATATTGGTGAGGTATGTTGCTTGCGCGTAACTTATATTAGGTTGAGGTGTAACACGTACCACCCTATTCTTTGCTTCGAAATACGAGATATTCTCTTTAGTTTTTACCTCTTGTATGGCTGCTTCTTGTCTATATACAGGCCATTCTTTAGACGTAGCCGAATGTAGTTCTTCACAGTTTACACATGTGACTGGAGCTGAGCGAGGCATCCCTGCATGTATAGATTTCCCACAGACGCACACTTGTGGTTTATCACATTTAACAGATGTGTGTCCAAAGCGCTGGCATGTGATACGTCGAAGATGAGAGGGTATAAACAGTCTTACATTTAAGAATTAGAACGCTACTTTAACATTTTTCGGAAGGACAGGAGTATTAAAGGTGAGTACATGATTTGGACTTTCTACAAGTTCGTCATTCCTTTTTGATTTTATTCGGTATACCGATATGACTCCTTGGTCGTGTAGTTCTTCCTCAATTTCTTTGATAGTGCAGTTTAACAGATCTGAACAATAAATAATTCCTGTTGTAATTTGATTTAATTACCAAATTCTCCTGTGATTTTTATTATCAACTTCCCCTGTATAACACAATTCAAATATTCTGCTCAAGACATATCACCTGTCCAGGCAACAAAAAAATAATCCTAACTGCAAACTTTCACTCGCTATATCTGACCGTCACGTTTCAAATTCTATTATTTTTCTCCTTCCTCGTAACCACGTGAGCCGATATATAAATATGTCAATCACATTTACATTTTTGTCTCATCGTATTTAACTGTCGTACATAATGGTACTTATGTTATAAGAGCACCCGGCATTTGGTCCTGGTAAAAAACATGTGTAATTAATCATTAAGCATTCATTACTCCAGCAGATTATGTGCTAAATAATCAAAATGTAACGCGTATGATCAAGTGAATTTCTTAATTGTCTACGCAAAAGAAAAAGTAATAAATTCCTGCAATATAGCAACATGAAAGTGAAATAAGTGTTTAATTTCTTCGAGAAAACATTTAATCAAACATCCTAAAGTGAATACAATATACGGTCCTTCGAGAAAAACATTTAACAATAAAAAACTTACCGTTCCATCTAATAACCCAAGTGAAAAAGGATTAATTAGAATATGGCCATTCTGTAGCCGGATCGAACCAAATAAAGTTTATAGAAGAACCAAATAAAGTTCATAGAATTTGGTCCTTAATCGAGAGCAGTGTTGGCGGTTCAAATCTACGAGGAAATTGAAATTCTTCAAAACAGACAGCAGGTTCGCAGTTAAAACGAACAAGACAAATAAGTTCATAGAATATGGTCCTGAATTGAGAGCAGTGTTGGCAGTTCAAATCCAAGAGGAAATTGAAACTCTTCGACACAGACAGCAGATTAGCAGTGAAAACGAACAAGACAAATAAGGTACATATGACGGATAAAATGTATTACATTTTTATTACATGTTATAATTTCAAATTCAGTTTGGACATTTAATAACATTATCTCATATCAATTTTGGAAAGCAATCATAAAATATTACTTAAATACCTAACATGACACATTGATTTGAATTTTATGTCAAATATTTATGTCAAATAATTGATATAAGTGATAAAATGGATTCTTTAAAAAGACAACGTGCTAGTTGTAAGGCAGCCATTACTCGTATTCATAACTGGTTTCATAACAATTTGGACGAGTCAGACAAGTATGCTTTCAAGTTCAGAATAGACAATTTAGAGAAATATTACTTGAAATACTCTGAGATTCAAGACCAAATTGAAACCATAGTCGTAGATACTGAATTAGAATTTGACGATCGGAGCCAGATTGATGAAGAATATTACTCATTACACTGCAAACTACGAAATGCTTTCAAAAAATTGAACTCTAAATTCAATCAAACTAATCAATTAACTGTAAATTCTCAGAGTGAAACTCACATTACATTACCTACCATAGAAATACCGATTTTCTCAGGAGATAGCACTAAATACACTGCCTTTATAGATCTTTTTAATGCACTAATAGTAAACAATACCCGGCTTACATCCAAAACTGAAAAATTCTACTATTTGAAATCATATAATTTCTCAATTACCGGTAAATGAAACCAATTTTGATGTAGCGTTGGATTTACTGAACTCTAAATACAATAATACACGGCAGATTGTTACTGCCCATTTTAACCCTTTGACAGCCTGCAACAACATTAAAAATGTACTGCTCAACAATTAAGAATATTCACGTCCGAAGCTAGATCTATCGTAAAGTCATTGTTAAATCTAAATACCAATAAGGAAGAGTTATTTGATGCACTAGTCGTTCACATATTGAAAACAAAATTAGATTATAATACAAAAAGATCTCTTGAAGAAAAAGAGACTGATCAAAATTTAATTGCTAGTGATACTTTTTTTGACTTTTTGGAGAAATAATGTACGGGCTTAGAAAACTTGTTAACCCAAGATCCCAAACCTGATACATCCCATCATCGTAACCAGTCTTCTAATGTGACCACACCAACCAACAGAGTAGCATTATTTGCAAACCAACATTCGCATCCCGAACAAAACCCACATCATAACAAGGGTCAACGCAATCAACCTTCGTCTAGCGCATACCCTACTTCCACTTATCCATCTTCAACATGCTCATTTTGCAAGGAAACAGGCCATAAAATTTATGGATGTTCCTATTTCGGACGGCTTTCTATCCCTGATCGAAGTAAATACATTAGAGACAATAAAATGTGCTTTAGGTGCCTAGGCTATAAACACTTAGTATCCAATTGTATTTCGGTAAAAACCTATTCAATCTGTCAAAAACGACATCATACCTTGCTTCATTCAGATAATCCATCCATACAAAACTCGGATACAAGAGCTTTTAACATAAATAATAACCATTCACATCCTACATCTGCAGGACAACGTATCTACCCTCACTCTCATCCAGAAAATCCAACTGAAACAATTAATGATGTTCCTTTAACATCCAGGAATAGTCATGTCGTTCCATCTGAAGAGAATAACACTCAACCCCTTCCTAATTTGACAATGGTCAATTTAGATGGAAACCATGTGCTTCTCGCCACAGCTAACATCCTCATTTACCCTCAATCAGGCCCCGCAATTACAGCTAGAGCCCTCCTTGACCCAGGAAGTCAAAATCCGTTCATTTGCTCCCATTTAGTTAATCATCTGAACGGAAAGACATTTAAACAACCCCTCTGTGTATCTGGCATCTGTAATAACAACCAGAATATTGGCTCAATGTTTGACCTAACATTTTACCCGATCACTAATGAATCATTCTCCTTTGAAACCACTTGTGCTGTTGTTAAGCAAATAACACGGTCTCTTCCTTAAGTCATGATCGATATACAGTCCTTAGCAATACCAACTCATCTCTTATCTTCATTAGAAGACCACTCTTTTGGTACCCCCTCCCAAATAGACGTTCTCCTGGGAGCTGACAGTTATTATACATTACTAAAACCCGGCATTCACAAATTAGTCAAAAACCTACCTACCGTTATATCCACCTATCTTGGGTGGGTGATATCAGGTACGGTCCCCTCAGCTCGTATAAAAGATGACATCCCCATAGTCGCCATGACCAATTCCTTTCATTCCACAGTAAATTAACCGCTACCCACTGTCGACACTTTATTAGAAAAATTCTGGAACCATGAAAAGATTACTATACCCGATCAATTGTCTGAGGAAGACATGAGAGCTGAAACCATATTCACCTCATCTTTACAGACCCCTCGCAACGGAACGGACGTTTTAAAGTAGACTTGCCCCTTATACATGAGTCGGCCCACAAAAATTTGGGAGATTCCTTTCTTGTCGCCAAACACAGATTTCTGTCGCTAGAAACTAGACTTTCAAAAAAACCCCAACGTAAAGAACAATATAAAAATATCTTGTTTGAATATATCAATCTACAACATGGAGAAGTTGTCCCTCTTACTTTGCAAACACCGCTACTAGATCACAAATATTTTGTTCCTCATCTTTGTGTTTTTAAAGAAAGCAGTTCAACAACCAAAGTCAGGATAGTTTTTGATTATTCAGCCAAAACGTCTTCCCAGATATCACTCAATGACATCTCACTCAAAGGACCCAGAGTCCAACCAGAACTACTCGACTTCCTAACAAGATTCAGAAATTTTAAATATGCCCTTACAGCTGATATTTCTAAAATGTATCGTCAAATAGAGTTGAATGAACGCTTCCGATTCTTACAAAATGCATTATGGAGAGACTCTCCATCGGACCCTTTCATTTGCATCCAACTTAACACAGTGTCATTCGGACAAACCAGTACACCCTTTCTAGCATGTCTTGCATTGAAAGAAATAGCTTTACGAAATCCACAACATCCTGACGTCCAATTGGCACTATTGTCACAAACATATGTAGACGACATATTGACAAGAGCAAATTCAGCTTCATCAAAATCTCAAAAGCACTCTATCCCAATCAGGGTTTGAAATTCATAAAATATGTTCCAACTCTTTTAATGTCACTACCAAATATTTAACGGACAGCCCTTCTGAAAAGAATCTCAATTTAGACGATAACCCTAGTAAGGTCTTAGGAATCACCTGTAACCCAAAAACTGACGTCTTACACATATCATCCCCTGCCACTTTTGATCAAAAACTAACTGAAAGACTGATGTTATCCATTATATCCCAATGCTTCGACCCTTTACGACTGGTCACTCCAATGATCGTTCAAGGAAAATTAATCATGCGACATCTTCGATTACTCAAAATAGCATGGGACGATCCTATCAACGACTTGGTACTCATAGAGAAATGGCATGAATTTGTAGAAAGCATGACCCAGTTATCATCATTACATATTCCTAGACATATATTTGAAAACAAACAAATATCACACATCGAACTCCACGGTTTCTGTGATGCCAGCTCATTGGCTTATGGAGGCTGTTTCTATCTGAGAACAATTTACACGGATTCTTCCGCATCCTCACAACTTATCATTTCCAAATCCCGTGTCTCCCCTCTCAACAAACCGATTACAGTTCCCAAATTAGAATTATGCGCCATGGCCCTTGTATCAAAACTTTACGCACGACTCCCCAACATCCTTGATCAACCATTAAAAATCTCATATTTCATTTTATGGTCCGATTCTCAAATAGCCCTGTCCTGGATAACGAGCATACCCAATAGATGGACAATTTTTTTCTGCAACAGAGTCACTCAAATTCAACAAGCAACCCATTCCGCTACGTGGAGACATATTCGATCTCACCTCAACCCTGCGGACATCCTATCAAGGGGCCAGCCCTTAGAATTTCCCAGCACCAAGTGGTTCTGTGGACCTCATTTTCTATGGGAATCCTCCGACGACACGTCTTGTCACGATACCTTCTCCTGTCTACCGGACCCCCCTGAAGCAAATAAGAAGTCTCTCGTCACGACAGCGAAACCAGCAAACTCCTTTATAGTCCTAATAACTCGTTCATCATCTCTAACCAAACTAGTCAGAGCAATGGCATACATATACAAATTTATAGAAATCATCCGTTATCCTGCTACTACACAAAAAATCTTCTCTAGACAAAATCTAGATACTGCTTTACTTTTCCTTGTACGCCAGGTGCAAACAAAGAGCTTCCCAAATCGTTATCGCACACTACAAAAGAATCAACTACCCTCAGATAAACGTCTTATATCATTAAAACTTTTTATAGACAAGAACAATCTTATTAGAGTCGGAGGGAGAATCTCCCATTCCCCCGTTTCCTACGAACAAAAATACCCAATTCTACTGCCTGCTCATTGTCATTTCACTACCCTGGTCTTACAAAAAGAACACATACATTTAGGACACAGTGGTCCTCAAAATGTTCTCGCCAATATCCGTCTAAAATTCTGGCCCATTGATGGCCTGCGTGAGATCAAGCGCATCATAAACAAATGTCTAATGTGCCACAGGTTCAAGGCCATAACAGCACAGCAAATCATGTCTGATCTACCTGCACGTCGTGTAACACTTTCCCGTCCCTTCCAGACGATTGGAGTCGACTTCGCAGGACCATTCTCAATAAAATCATCTCATCTGAAGCGAGCTCCGGTATCCAAATCTAACATCGCCCGATTCATATGCTTCTTGACAATTCATCTTGAGCTAGTCTCTGATCTGTCCATAGATTCCTTTTTCGCTTGATTGAAACGTTTCACTTCTAGACGAGGACTTCCATCTGTAATTTACAGCGACAATGGCACGAATTTTGTTGGGCTAATCATTATCTTGCTGAAGTATCTCACTTCCTGACTAAGAATTTTTCTCCCATATTTGACCACTTACTTACATCATCAATAGAATGGAAATTCATTCCCCCCAGATCCCCACATTGGGGTGGTCTCTGGGAAGCCGGAGTCAAAAGCGTTAAAACTCATCTGATAAAATTACTTGGTACCTCCACTTTTACTTTCGAACAGTTCAGCACCATATTGACTCAGATAGAAGCCATACTCAATTCACGACCCTTACATCCCCTTTCGACTGACCCTACTGACTTGCTGCCATTAACACCAGGTCATTCTCTCATAGGAGCACTTCTAATGGCACTTCCAGATAAATATTTATCCTCACTCCCTACAAACCGGTTAAAATTCTGGCAACAATGCACTCATGCTCAACAAAACTTTTGGAAACGGTGGTCTGTCGACTACCTCAACCAATTGCAAAACCGTCCCAAATGGACTACCCAATCTAAAGATCTCACTATAGGAACCATGGTCTTAATCAAGGACGACGACTCCCCTCCCTTACGATGGCCTTTAGCCCGCATAACCGACGTCACAGCTGGTGAAGACGGTAAAATCCGTTCAGTCCAAGTCAAAACCTCTTCAGGTACTTACACTCGACCAATTGTCAAAACCATTCCGTTACCCATGCCTGATTCATCAGAAACATAAATAAGAAAAGTCATTTATACCTTGTCAACGTGACGAAGCGCTTCTCTCGTTGCACAAATAAACAACCTTATACGTAAAGAAGATCTCTCTTACATTTACTCTTACATTACTTGTACTTATACGATCATGTCATTTCATTAATTAATCACACAATAATTTTTCAAACATTAAAACATTACTCTCTTACACTCACCCTCACTATACAATTCATTCCTCCGCGTAGAAAGGGAGTAGTGCAAGCTACATTGGAGTTTTCACGTTCTCCAAAGAAAAACGTTCCCTTTCTTACCCAGCACTATTCAATCTAATACAAAAAAAAAACAAGAAAAACATCCACATAAGCTTTCCATGCTCTCTCATGGAATTTCACATCCGTTCACAACTTGGTCCCCCTTTTTGTTTAAATATACCCGAGGTTCCTGGACCGTTACTCCCTAAACAAACTGGTACTGCAAATGTTTTAACCTAGAGTCAACGCTTGGCGTGACGTAAGTCGCTAGGCCCCAATCGGACCGGGTAAGCCTCTGCCGGTGGCGAATTGCGCTGGTATAAAGATCCAGTAGGCCCGAAAAAACTGCCACTTGGCCCTTTCCTATCTCTCTCATTCCTTCAGCTTTTTTTTTATAAAATCTAATCCAAACCTTACTCTTCTACAACATAATCATGTTGTAATCACTGACACTTTCTCTCTCTCTCTCTCTCCTATTATATTACATACATTCTTATTGTTTACAACTCTAGTCCATTTCTAGAGTATATTGCATACATTCTTATTGTTTACAACTCTAGTCCATTTCTAGAGTATATTGCACACATTCTTATCGTTTACAATTCTAGTCCATTTCTAGAGTATATTGCTTACATTCTTATCATTCACACCTCTAGTCCATTTCTAGAGTACATCGCAAACATTCGTGCCCTTAAAAAACAAGAACTAGCATACATCTACATCTACAATATGTTCGAATTTGATTTAATTACCAAATTCTCCTGCGATTTTTATTTTCAACTTCCTCTGTATAACACAATTCAAATATTCTGCTCAAGACATATAACCTTTTCAGGCAACAAAAAAATCATCCTAACTGCAAATTTCCACTCGCTGTATCTGACCGTTACGTTTCGAATTCTATTATTTTTCTCCTTCCTCGTAACCACGTTAACCGATATATAAATATGTCAATTACATTTACATTTTTGTCTCATCATATTTAACTGTCGTACATAATGGTACTCATGTTATAAAAGCACCCGGCATTTGGTCCTGGTAAAAAAACATGTGTCATTAATCATTAAACATTAATTACTCCAGCAGATTTTGTGCTAAATAATCAAAATGTAACGCGTATGATCTAGTGAATTTCTTAACTGTCTACGCAAAAGAAAAAGTTATAAATTCCTACAATATAGCAACATGAAAGTGAAATAAGTGTTTAATTTCTTCGAGAAAACATTTAATCAAACATCCTACAACAGTGAATACAATATACGGTCCTTCTAGAAAAACATTTAACAATAAAAAACTTACCGTTCCATCTAATAACCCAAGTAAAAAAAGGGTTAATTAGAATAATTCCCTCTGACTGGTTTAGGGATCTATACGGTACAACTTCGACTTCTTCACCGTTAAATGTGTACACTGACAATAGCTTCCTGGCTTGTCCTGGAGACACAGTTTCAACCAAGAGACCATCTTTAACCTTTTTTACCATTTTAGGGTCACCACATAAACCATCCAATATCTTCTGAATTAGAAAAAGACTATCTTTACTGAAATCTCCTTTTCTCTTCTTCACGATCAGAAACCGGGGAAGAACCTCCTTTTTCTGGTTCCTGTTATTTGTGCTTCTGTTTTGAGAGGGAGGCACTTCTTTGTTTTCATTATCTGGGCTTGACATAAAGTTCCCACGAGTAGGGATGAAATAAATATGCGTCTGACACGGCAGTATGCCCTTACCGTGCTAAGGTATTTTATACGACTGGATGCGACCCTGTGTTCAGAAGGAATCGTTAGTGACCAACTCCGTATGGCCATGCATCCCAAGGCACGATATCTTCCACCATCAGATTACGCTAGGAGATTTTTACTTAGTGGTCCCTTTCCTAGTTGAGGTTTAAGATTTTTCTTCGCTGGTTTACTCCATCGGGACTCTTCTGTCTGGATTACCATACCATAGCCGAGGACTCCGGTTTTTCGGCGCCGGAAACTCGCCGCTCGTCCCCCATGTCTGGTCAGGACTTGCCAGTGTGTTCGGATGTAACTTGGGCATGTTGGATGTTCTACTGGCATTTGTTGGTGCTATCCTATATATGCTATATTTCTGAGCTGTTTTTTAGTTTCACTCCTCCCTTCCCGCCCTTGCGGCTCGAGGAGGGAGGAAGTTACTGAGCCACTCCACCAACGACAAGGTCTTACAGCTCCTAAGAGTGGTACTATTATTATTATTATTAATATTATTATTATTATTATTATTATTATTATTATTATTATTATTATTATTATTATTATTATTATTTTCCGTTTCCTCCCTTCCGAGGTTGCTCCACAACGTGGGATTTATGATCATTCACGTTGCTTGAAACTTACGATTCTTCTAGCAGGATTTTGCAGTCACATATTTTCAGGTAAGTTGAGAGTTTTCCTGACAATTCTACACGTTTGCAGTATGACAGATTTCTGCATTTCGGGGAACACGTTTATTATTATTATTATTCTCCTTCTTCTCACGTTTACACGGATTAAAAGTATGAGGGTTCACGCAAAACTCATACCTTGTTGACTTATTTGATAATTTTCCTTACTATCCTACACGTTTCTAATATAGTTGATTTTTGCATTCCTAGTATTGTATGTTGTGGTGAGTTGTGTTTTTTGAATTCATTAAGTAACTCTGGTGGTATGAGGCCCGTTACTGAAATGACAACTGGGGTTATCTGAACTTTCTCCATCTTCCACATTGCCTTTATTATTATTATTATTATTATCATTATTATTGTTATTATTATTATTATTATTAGTATTATTATTATTATTATTCAGCTTAACATGATTAAAACAGTTAACTATAGAACACCTTTAGAACCATCAGATACTAAAGCACAAGTGGAACATGAAAATTTAAAACAGCCTTTTAGTAAAATGAGGCCAATGGTAAATTTCGAAGCTCCGGGTGTTTTCACATCATCTGAAGTTTCCAGTGCTATTGCCAATGCTCAGTCTTCCAACTTATGTCATTCTGTTATCAGTTTGGGAAACGATACCATACCTCATAAAAGTAACACCAGAGAAAGAGCAGCACCCAAAATTTTAATTACGGGCAACAAAGATGACGAATCATTTCATTTAAGATCGGCAAACAGGCAGAGAATGAAACACCTCCATTCTACAAATTGGGATCCACACACATCAGAAGAGGATTTACTCAAGTATTTAGAAGAGTTTGTTCCCGATATTAGTGTTCAAAAGTTGAACTCTCGCCAACCACTTAAATATGCTTCATTCAAGATAACAGTGCCTGTTCTTCAACTAGAAAAAATTTTAATACCGGAAATATGGCCTACAGGAGTAATCATCAATCAGTTTTTTCAGCCAAGAAGAGTCATGTTCAATTCCGTGGAGCAGACGAATAAACAGTAAATATAGACAGCATCTTTCGGTTTTCCATATTAACGTAAATAGTCTTCATAATAAGTTACATGAACTTCCAGTTTTCTTAACCGAACATCCATTTGATATCGTATGTTTTTCAGAACATTGGTTAGATAAGAATAACTTGGAATTAATCAAATTAAATGATTATAACTTCATTTCCGATTTTACTCGTTCTAGAAAGCAACATGGGGGAGTGGCAATATTATCAAAATCGCATCTAATATGCAAGGCAGTTGATCTAAAGCAGTTTTCTGTTATCTACGATGCCGAGTTTTGTGGAGTAGAATTGAAAGACACCATAATATTTGCTCTTTATAGATCGTCAAGTAGAGATAATTTTACCATATTTGAAGATCAAATTATTAAACTTCTTGAATATATTCATAGAAAATACAAAAACATTGTCTTGGTAGGGGACTTCAATTTAGACATTTCAAAGAACGACGATAAATCCAAAGATCTTAAAACAGTCTTCACAAGTTTCGGATTACGCCATACGATTGAGGAGCCCACTAGAATAGTCCTGAATAGTCAATCCTGTCTAGATAACATAGTTACAAACATAGACCCTAGTCTCACTAAAGTGGGAGTAGTAGATCCTCTAGTGTCTGATCACAACGGCCAATACATATATTTTAATCACCTATTGAATGAAAATGTCCCCATTATTAAACGTGTTATTAACGACGCAAAAATAACGGCTTTTTCTGATAAACTTTCTGAAGTTTCTTGGAATGATTTGGATGTTCATAATATGGGTGCAGATAATTTAGCAGAAAACATATTGAATACTCTGAAACATATCTCTGATACTTGTTTTTGTGAAAAAACTGTTAAAACAAATAAATCTAATATCAAATGGTTCAACAACACATTGCGTAGTATGAGAAAAAATGTCATTACAGCAAAAAACAAATTTATGAATACTTATTCGGAAGGTGATTGGGTGAATTAGAAAAATTTAAACAAAATATATAAAAAAGCAATTCGCTCTGAAAAGAAGTTAGCCTACTCAAAGATAATAAAAGATTAGGATAATAAAAATAAAACATGTTGGACAATCGTAAATTTGGAAAGAAGAACTAAAATTAATAAAACCAAACAGTCCGATATATCACCACAAAAATTCAATGAATTTTTTACATCGGTATCGGAAATAGTATTAAAATCTCTTGGTGATTCTCAATACGAGTCGAGTTTCTTTTTAAATAAACTAAATAAACCTGCATTTTCATTCTTTATGAGTGCAATCTTGGAAAGTGATGTCCATGAGGCTATATTGAAATTAAGTCATTCGTCATGTTTAGATTTTTACAATATAAATAGCAAAATATTGAAACGTTGTATACACTCATTGACATATCCACTGACCATTTTATTTAATAAATGCTTAGAAGAAGGATCTTGGTCTGACTCCTTTAAAATATCAAAAATTATTCCATTATATAAAAATGGTGATATAGATTCTCCAGAAAATTTTAGACCCATAGCAATTTTACCGACGATTAACAAAATATTTGAATTGATAGTCAAAGAAAAATTGATCAATTATTTGGAAGATAAGTCACTTCTAACGGAATTTCAATTCGGCTATCGCAAAAATGAATCATGCATACGTGCTCTTCTTCGACTCTTAGAGGAAGTTGTACAGAAACTAGAGGAAGGCGTCAACTCTGTTGCCACGTTATGCGACTTAACGAAGGCTTTTGATTGTGTTCCAGCGGATTTACTCCTAAATAAACTGGAATTTTATGGTATTAGAGGAAATGCACACAATTTACTGACATCTTATTTAAGTAATAGGAAATAGTATGTAGTTTGTGGAAACAACCAGTCTGATTTACGTAATATAGACAACGGCATTCCTCAGGGCTCGATTTTGGGTCCAATACTTTTTATAATATTTGTTAACGATTTACCAAAGGCTATTGACACTTTTTGTATTTTATTCGCTGATGATACTACAACTTTATCTGATGGCACACAAGCTGGTGATAATATTTTGTTGAATCAGTGGTTCTTGGCAAATAAGCTGAAACTCAACGACACTAAAACGAAACACATTCTTTTCAGTTTAGATAAATGGGCTATAAAATCAGAGCCAGTTAAATCACTGGGCATTCATTTGGATACAAACTTAAGTTGGTCACCTCATGTTGACTACCTACAGAAAACTGTAGTTAGAATAATTTACAACGCACCAAGAAACACCAATTGTAAAAAAATATTCAAAAAACTTGAAATATTGCCGCTTCCGTGCTTGTATATTTTCGAAGTGTTAATTGAAACACATAAAAATCGATATGTTCTGACTAAACATGCAGATGTTCATAATTATGATACTAGAAATAGTAAAGACATTGTCATTCTCAAATCAAGACTGAAAACAACAAAAAACAATAAGTTGGATGTTACATTGTACAATTCATTTGTAAAATATTTTGAACATATAAATATAAGTGATATGACGAGAGTTCAATTTAAACATTTTGCTAAGTCTTTTCTTTTAAATTATTGTTTTTATACAGTTGATGAGTTTTTGGAGGAATTGAATACTTGGGCTTAATGCTTATATGTTTGTTTGTTTTGTTTAATTTAATTTTTACTTTCTATTATTTTTTAACTTATTTTATATTTTAAAATTGTCATATTTTCATCAATATTTTTACTTTATGAAATGTATGTCTGTATTTATGTAAAATTTTTACTTTCTATTATATTTTAAATTTGTCATATACAACACTATACAATCTTTAATATTTTTAGTTGGTAAAATGTATTCATATGTACTACTTTCACTGACTTCTAATGTACTATGTATGTGAATGGGGTCAATAAACCATCTATCTATCTATCTATCTATCTATTATTATTACACAGTGATTACGAGCCAAAGCAAAGCTTATACGGCTCAATTACAAGATCAAATTACATAGGTACTAATAGGATAGCAGAACTAATTTTGAAACCATAGCTTAAAATAAATTGAGATATAAAAAGATAGTAGCACTATAGAATTATAAAACACTTATCAAGTACAACACCAGATCAAGAACACCTGTCCAGCCCATTCTTGGAGCTATATCAGAGAAGGAGCTGATACGATGTCACTACTTGAATTGTTCGATTTAGCGAATACTCTATTTACTAGAAAGTTTTGCCTGACACTAGATCTAAAAGATTCTTTGTTCAATTTATGACCTCTTAACCTGGTATCTTCATTTAATGTAAAAAAGTTAGAAGTGTCCCAAAAGTCATTTCTTAGAATCCTAAAAGATGTAATGACATCACCCCTCCCTCTTCTCTCAGATAGTGTTGTCAGCTTGAGCCTGCTTAGTCTTGTTTGATAATTTAAGTGAGAAAAATTTTGTGGCAATTTTGTAGCTCTACGTTGAATTCCCTCTATAAGATTTACATCACGTCTGAGATGCGGAGACCAAACGGAGATAGCAAATTCTAACTGAGGTCGGACGTAACTTTTGTATAGTCTCAAGAACAAGCCTGGACTCATTTTTGGAAATGCCTTAGATATCAAGTACAGAGCTGAGTTTGCCCTGTTGACCGCTTTTGCAGTCTGCGAGGACCAACCCAGACCTGTAATAATTATGACACCCAAATCACTGAGTTCGGGAACTGATTTTATAGGCTCTGATTCAAGATAATATGTGACACATGGATTGTTGTAACCGCACTTGTTAAAGTTTACTGGTATGCTCCACTCCTTGCACCATTTTAATAATTCATCCAGGTCGTGTTGAGTAGAGTTTTTAATATCAGGACAGTGGTAAAACTTCATGTCATCGGCAAAGGATTTGTTTTTGCATTTAAAGTTAGCAGTTAAGTCAGAAGAGTATAACAGGAAAAAGATAGGACCCAAAATGGAACCTTGCGGTACCCCACTGCGCACTTCACGGGAATTACTTAAGTTATCCTCATATTATACTTGAAAAATTCGACATAATAAAAACAATTTCAGCCATGTCAACAGCTCACCACGCACTACTAAATGTTCCAATATCACTAGTAGCTGTTTAATGGATACCTTATCGAAGGCTCAAGAAAAATCTATGTATACCACATCCACAGGTTCGTAATTATCTAAATATAATGTCTAGTCGTTAAGAGCAGTTAGGAGATTACTGGTTACTGATCGATTAGGTAGAAAACCATGCTGAGAATCTGGAATGATTTTATTGTCTAACAAAAATGGAACAAGTTTGTTAACAATTAATCTCTCCATAATTTTAACTGAGGTTGGTGGAACCGTTATAGGCCTATAATTCGTCGAAAGCATTTTATTACATTTTTATAGATAGGCGTAGCTATTCCTGATTTCCATGAGGCAGGAATGGAGTTTTATTTTAGTGATCTGGACATAAGGTTGGATAGTCGGACTGCTGGAATGTCTGCGCAATTTTTATAGACTGTAGGGGATATTTTCTCAATTCCAGGAGAAGCTGCGATTTTCAGATTCCTTAATACTCCTTTTATTGTTTCCACTGTGATATTAACCGTATTTAGTGAGTTCATATTTCTAGTAGCTAGAGGCATTACTGGAGTTGTTAAATCAGAGTCTATTGTAAATGTATTTGCAAAAGTTTCGGCAAAAACTTCGCATACTCCTTCCTTGGTGCAAATCTCTCCGTTTGCTTTTTCTAATCATGGTACGCCAGTTTTAGAGGAGAACTTGGATCTAACATATTTATAAAGAGCTTTGCTACGTGCTAATCACAACTCCTATGAGAGTCTGTTTGTATACTGCCTGTGCAAGCGAATGTTTTCTTCGGATGTATTTTTCGTAACTCTTGTCCACAAGCATTGTTTTTCTTTACTCATTTGGATTAAGTGATTATCAATCCATGGACATCTAGGGTTAGTTTTCACTGTATAAGTTTTGGAACATTCTTCTATACCCTTATATATAATTTCTTTATAATTTTCCCACATATGTGACCATCTAGTAGCAGCCAATCTGTTTGATTGAAATAGGTATTCAACTTTTGATAATCGGTTTTAGTGAAGGATTTTTTATTTCTTCACTGATATTACTAGATATATCCAGCTGGACTTTAGTATGAAGAACAATATGATCTGAGATACCAATTGGTGGCAGATAGAAAATGTCGGAAATCGGCTCCTCTTCATTAGATATTACAAGGTCTAACACTGAAGGTTCATTACCTTGACGGAACTTTCTCGGCTCATTTATAAATTGTTTCAGAATAGTTTGAAAAAATAAGTTATAAAAAGGGACACTTGAATTCTTAGTATCAAGAGGTGAAAGAATAGGCCATAGCAAATCTTTAAAATTAAAATCGCCAAAAATGATAAGATTTTTCATAATTTTCACTACATTCTTCAATGTACTCACATATGGACATCGTAAGATCATATGACAGAAGAGGTCTATATATAATAAATATATGCAGAATGACTGAGTTAGGATAGAAAACGCAAACATCTCCCCCAATTCTATTTAATTTTCCTCACGGTATAAGCTATACCCATTGGGGTTAATAAGAGGGCTAGGTATTCTAGGGATAACCAGGATTCTGTTATCGCAAAAATGTGAATATTGGAGGTAGTTGAAATAAATGAAAAGTAATCGGCTTGTTTTGCATAAAGAGAATTTATATTAGTGTGGAATATATTTATGTTTGTGAGTTTTAATAGTTTCTTGCACCAAGTTCCTCCGTAGTGTTCACAATAGTTGGAATTTCATTAACGATTTTTATGGTTATATGCTCATCCTCCATTTTGCGCCTTTCCAGCTTCTCTCTCAAATTCTTTGAGTAGTTAATTTGATATTTAGTTTGGTCATCCTTTATTTGAATTGAAGAGAATCCAGAACCTTAGAGTTTTTCCTTATTGCGCAGTATGTAGGATGGAGTATGATTATTATAAAACTGAATTTTTAGCGGTTTAAATTTGTTCCCATTTTCGTCTGCTTTGCCTATACGGAAAACTGCAATCACATTAGAGTTACGAGGTTTAAATATATCAACAATATCAGTAACCTTATCCATATCATCTACATTATCTATGTTTGATTCAGGCAAGTTATATACGATCAAGTTATGGGATTTTTGAAAGCGAAGATTTGCCTCCTGCACGCATTCCTCAAATTGTATCTGATTTGACTGAGTTGAATTTTCTAAGGCAGTTAAATGATTCTCCATTTTTGTAAATCTATCAGCACAAATTAGATAATACATTAGTAAGCCTATTCAATTTATCATCAAATGAGCAGCAGCTGCTGCAAATAATTCTAACCAACTTAGATTTAGCCCTTGTGATTCTTATTGCCTCCTCCTCAGCGATATCTAAACAGCAAAAATGAATTAAAGCCTGACTAGACATGCATGGAGTACAATTTTTGTTATTATCAATTGTCGATTTGCAATTCGAACATTTATTCATGATGCTGTCCAAAGTAACGGCGATAGAACTTCTTCCTTGGGAATCTTCCACCGGCTCTTGCTTTGACGGTGGCATGATCCAGAGTGGATTATATTATTCTATTTCCCAGGTTAGCCTCTATTCATCTATATATAACAGTAGGAGTGCGTTAATCAAGGAGCTGTTAGTGACATTATTAAAAGCTCCCTCGATAACCAGGAAAGTGGCCATTGTTATCTCCTTGTCTTCTGTTGACTTTGGAACACGTCTGTTCAGACCATCCGTCGCGAAATCTGTAGATCTACCTGGTTGGTAAGCATACTGATGGTTACTTAGCGGGTTTTCTTTAAGTATGTCGTCCCAAATATACCTATCCTGGGTTACAGAATATTCGGCTTTCATTATACCAACAACGTGAACTCCCCCTTTCGAGATGTTGTAAAACGTAATTACTTCTGGTTTATTTTCCGAGAATTCGGTGACAGTTGATTCATCATAATGTATAGAGGAAAATGTTAGCACAATTTTGTTTTTCTTGGGAACAAATGAAGCTAGCATAAAACGGTTAGAAAAAACTCACAAAGCAAACATACTGGGTACTCTGTATATGACAATCTTTTACTTGAAGAAGCCGAGGAGTAATATGTCGATTGTTTTTTCGTATTGTGCCGACAAGTGTTAATTTGTTATCAGTAAACAAATCATTGACTAGTTGCATATATGTGAAATAGTTATCTGCTATAACGTAGCGTCCAGATTTCTCAATGATTTTGATTTGACATGAGTGTAACGTGGGATTAACACCACGCTGTAAACGCGCCTTAAGCGTCAATGTTAAAAAAAACAAGATTTGTTATGTCAGATGTCAAGTAACGATGCCAAGTCATTAAAAAGCACTGTTGTGAGATAATTGTTATGTAGAAATGAATGAAAAGCATCAATATAATCTTTTATTACCAAACACTACATTATATGGTGTCAGAAGTCGTGTGACGAATTCATAAAAAGTAAAGAAATCTGCCCGATAAGGTTATAATAAAAAAGAAAAAAACTAAAAATGGGAAATGAAAGTAGCTTGGCCGGCATAAGACCACCAAAACCTCTAACTTTCACTGAAAACATGTCAGCCAGTTGGAAAGGATGGAAACAACAATTCAATTGGTATGCTACTGCATCACAACTCAGCAAAAAATCACCTGAAGTGTAGACAGCAACATTCATGGTCACGATTGGACCTGAAGCAATACAGATATTCAACAACTTCAACCTAACTGAAGCCCAGCATAAAAACATAAATCAGATAATGAGCAAGTTTGAAGAATACTTCATACCAAAAATTAACGTCTTATTTGAAAGATACAACTTCTTCAAAATCATGCAAAAAGAAGATGAGCCCTTCGAAGACTTTTTGAACACAATCAAAACACAGGCAAAAACATGCGAATTTGACAACTTAACCGATAGCCTGTTGAAGGACAAAATCATTTTTGGAGTAAGATCTGAGGCGGCTAGAGAAAAACTACTTGCTGAAGAAAATATAGACCTGAACAAAGCAATATCGATATGCCGAGCTAGTGAACAAACAACAAAACAACTGAAAGAAATCAATGTTTCAGAAAATAGCCGAGTACACCTAGTGAAAGGCAAGAAGAAATATTGCAGCAATCATACTTTCATGTGCAAACGATGTGGCAGACGACACAAAAAACAAAGTTGTCCAGCATATCAAAATAAATTCAATAGCTGTAACAAAAACGGAAATTTTGAGAGCCAGTGTTGGTTGAAGAACGGAAAGAAAATACTGTCAACTCCACCAGTTCTCAGGTATTATGACGTGAATAAAGACATCACACTATCGGTGGATGCAAGTACAAAAAGCCTAGGAGCAACTATACTCCAAGAAAATCAACCTATAGCATGTGCAACCAAAGCATTGACGGCTTCACAACAAAATTGGCCACAAATTGAAAAATAAGCATTTGCCATCAAATTTGGTTGTCATAAATTCCATGACTATGTATTTGGAAAAAAATTAACCGTTGAAACACCACAAACCACTGGAAACTATATTTAAAAAACCAATTCAATCCGCATCAGTTAGACTTCAAGAATACTACTAGATATGTTGGTGTATTCTCCAAAAATTACATACAAAAAAGGAAACGAAATACCAATCGCTGATCTGTTAAGCCGGGACATAAAACCAGACAACAATCATGAAGAAACAGAAGAAGAAGAAGAAGAACTGGTAGTACAAATAATCTTAGCCATGTCTGAAAATGCTAGAAAATCTCTAGTAAAGGCTACAGAAGAAGATAGAAGACTTCAAATTCTCATAACCTACATAAATAACGATTTCCCAAATGATAGACTCAGTTTACCAGAAATAGTGAGACATTACTATAATTTTAGAGAAGAACTTTCCACCTATGAAGGATTAGCATTCAAAGAAGAAAAAGTGATAGTACCTAAATCTAAAATAGAAGAGTTGTTAACTCAAATACACACAGGATATCTTGGAATACAAAGTTGCTTGAAACGGGCAAGGCAATTGTTATATTGGAAAGGACAATATGGCGATATTGTCGAGTTCGTTACAAAATGTGTAATTTGTGAATCTACCCAAAGGCACACTTCCAAAGAACCTATACTGATGGAAGAAATCCCTAACAGGCCTTGGCAGAGACTAGCCACAGATCAGTGACAGGTATTCAGGGTATATCGATTTTAAAATATTAACATCAACTATATCAAACGAAATCATAGCGATTATGGAAGACTGGTTTTCCACGCATGGTATAGTCGTAGTAGTCGACTCAGATAATGGACCACAATACTCGAGCAGACAATTCAAACAATTTTCAAAAGAATGGGGCTTTGAACACCAAACAAGAAGCCCATACCACTCTCAAGGAAATGGACTAGCAGAAAGAGGCGTACAGATAGCAAAAAACATTATACGTAAGTGCTCCATGGATAAGTCTGATGTTAAACTGGCACTACTAAACGATAGAAATACACCTAGAAACCAAACACTTGGATACCAAGTCAAAGACTTTTCAATCGAATAACAAGATTCACTATTACGACAACTATAGAAAACCTAAAACCAAAAATAGTCGAAAATGTAAAAGAGGGGCTACAAAAACTAAGGTTGAAACAAAAGCAATATGGAGATCAACATAGACAGAAAAAAGAAGAGTTACAAGAGAGAGAGAGAGAATAGAATTGACCATCAAAACTGGAAAAGAGGAGAAATAATAAAGAAGAATGAAAACCCAAGATCAATTATAATACAAACAGACAATGGAAAACAGATAAGAAGAAACTCAGGTATTATCCAGAAATCCTACACCAGGCTCCCTGACAAAAAAGAAATTGTCATATTTCCCAACAGCCAACCAAAAATACTTCATCCACCGGTACAAGTTCATGGACAAAATACTTCCCAATCCCAAGAATCAAGACCTCAGAGCTACACATAGCAGAGCTGTCTACGTCACAAGAGAAACCAGTAATCCCATAAAATGTATGTTTATAGAACATATATATATATATATATATATATATATATATATATATATATATATATATATATATATATGTATATAGTTGTTTAATTAGCCCTATATTGACCGCATCCCAACTACTTTGTTTACAGTATATATATATATATATATATATATATATATATATATATATATATATATATATAATATATATATATATATATATATATATATATATATAAATATATAAATATATATATATATATATATATATATATAAAACAAAATTGAAAATATCACGGGGATTGCAGCCTAAATAATATTTATATTCTTGTTATACAAAACCGAGCGCTTTCGAAAGACTATTTCTTTCTTTTTCAAGGTTGCATGTTAGAATTATAAGAAATCAAAGAAAACAGGATACATAGTAATCACATCCGACTTAAGTTAGAGCTAAAATCAATGCCTCAACATTGAATTAAAATGCAATAGGAAACCAAAAAATTGAAAAAGTGAACAAGTAAAAAATTGAAAAAATTGAAAAAATTGAAACATTGAAAAATTGACAAATTGCAAAATTGAGTTTAAATTAACAACATAAAATTAATACTCAGCTAAAATCCCTCCTGAAGGAAACACATTTTGGTTTTTTTAACTTCACCACCACTACATTTTGACAGAGAATATTTAAAACTGATTCGGTTGTTTCAAGTGTATCTAGTTTTTGGATGGACAGTAATGTTTTATACTTTACCATACCTGCTTTCAGTCGTATTCTCTTCAAACGAGTTTGTTTTATTATATGTCAAACATACCAGAGTAGTTAGAAAATTGCAAAGTGGGATACCAAATGTTGCACCAAAACCAGCAATGAGATTAATATTTAAAATTTTGGATCTTGATGTCCAATTACTGTTAAAAATTTTTTCTTCTTGCAATGAATTCGTTTTCTTTCATATAACAGTTGCCTGCTGTTATCATTTGGTAGGTTATTTATAACAAGGAGTTGAATATGCTCCATGCCACCAAACAGCATGAACTCTCACTTCATCCGTCCCGCGGCTGTGAACACATCCAGGCAGTTATCGCGTGTAAAAAAGCACAGGCTAAAAGAGGACAACACCAATAGGTGGTAAGTTTTATTATCACAAGAGGTTTCCTTACAGAAAAGAAAAAAATAATCAAAGTCCAGTCTCTCACCCTGGAATTTAAGATTCTGAAATTGCCAACTACAGAGGCTGTCACCCTCTGAGTAGCAAGAGTTTTTCCATATTTTAAATTTTTTAATTTAATTATACAACAAACTTCAAAGAGGGAAATGGCAAGCCCCACACGCTGTCAAGTTTGTCAGTCCCGACAGAGGTAGGAACTCACCACAACCTCCCCGAAATGCTGTTGGTTTAAGTAAGTACTCTCAATGCCTGGTGTTATTTGATTCAACATGCTATACTATTACTTTTTTGTGAATTATATTATAGTGTGAAAAAATGTTTATAGCGGAGTTAGCTGATAGTGCAACTCCCGTGAAAGAAACGCCACAATTTCCACAAAGACATCCCACAGCAACTAACTAAGGGAAGAATCGTCACTGCTAGCTGGGTTGACATTTGTAAAATGTAACAAATATGTATAAATCTTACTTATAACATCATGTCAGATTTTTTATTCATAGTTAGGTCATTAACTTGGATGTGGTACATTTCTAAGAATTTACGTTTATTTCTATTTCTTTCAATTTCCAAAATCTCACAATTTCCAAAATCTACGTGATGTGTCCATCTATTATGTGTTCAGCAAAGAGCACATTTTCTTTTCCCTAACCTACTATCACTTTTATGTTGTACCAAACGATTTTTTAAATTTTGTGAGGTTTCACCTATATACTTCTTCTCACAATTCATACATGGTATTTGATAGACCACATTTGTACGTGTCTATCAAATACCATGTATGAATTGTGAGAAGAAGTATATAGGTGAAACCTCACAAAATTTAAAAAATCGTTTGGTACAACATAAAAGTGATAGTAGGTTAGGGAAAAGAAAATGTGCTCTTGCAGAACACATAATAGATGAGACACATCACGTAGATTTTGGAAATTGTGAGATTTTGGAAATTGAAAGAAATAGAAATAAACGTAAATTCTTAGAAATGTACCACATCCAAGTTAATGACCTAACTATGAATAAAAAATCTGACATCGATGATATAAGTGAGATTTATACATATTTGTTACATTTTACAAATGTCAACCCAGCTAGCAGTGACGATTCTTCCCTTAGTTAGTTGCTGTGGGATGTCTGTGTGGAAATTGTGGCGTTTCTTTCACGGGCGTTGCACTATCAGCTAACTCCGCTATTAAACATTTTTTCACACTATAACATAATTCACAAAAAAGTAATAGTATAGCATGTTGAATCAAATAACACCAGGCATTGAGAGTACTTACTCAAACCAACAGCATTTCGGGGAGGTTGTGGTGAGTTCCTACCTCTGTCGGGACTGACAAACTTGACAGGGTGTGGGGCTTGCCATTTCCCTCTTTGAAGTTTGTTGTATAATTAAATTAAGAAATTTAAAAAATTAAAAAACTCTTGCTACTCAGAGGGTGACAGCCTCTGAAGTTGGCAATTTCAGAATCTTAAATTCCAGGGTGAGAGACTGGACTTTGATTATTTTTTTCTTTTCTGTAAGGAAACCTCTTGTGATAATAAAACTTACCACCTATTGGTGTTGTCCTCTTTTAGCCTGTGCTTTTTTACACGCGATAACTGCCTGGATGTGTTCACAGCCGCGGGACGGATGAAGTGAGAGTTCATGCTGTTTGGTGGCTCTGAGCATATTCAACTCCTTGTTATAAATAACCTACCAAATGATAACAGCAGGCAACTGTTATATGAAAGAAAACGAATTTTTTTGCAAGAAGAAAAAATTTTTAACAGTAATTGGACATCAAGATCCAAAATTTTAAATATTAATCTCATTGCTGGTTTTGGTGCAACATTTGGTATCCCACTTTGCAATTTTCTAACTACCCTGGTATGTTTGACATATAATAAAACAAACTCGTTTGAAGAGAATACGACTGAAAGCAGGTATGGTAAAGTAAAAAACATTACTGTCCATCCAAAAACTAGATACACTTGAAACAACCGAATCAGTTTTAAATATTCTCTGTCAAAATGTAGTAGTGGTGAAGTTAAAAAAACCAAAATGTGTTTCCTTCAGGAGGGATTTTAGCTAAGTATTAATTTTATGTTGTTAATTTAAACTCAATTTTGCAATTTGTCAATTTTTCAATGTTCCAATTTTTTCCATTTTTTACTTGTTCACTTTTTCAATTTTTTGGTTTCCTATTGCATTTTAATTCAATGTTGAGGCATTGATTTTAGCTCTAACTTAAGTCGGATGTGATTACTATGTATCCTGTTTTCTTTGATTTCTTATAATTCTAACATGCAACCTTGAAAAAGAAAGAAATAGTCTTTCGAAAGCGCTCGGTTTTGTATAACAAGAATATAAATATTATTTAGGCTGCAATCCCCGTGATATTTTCAATTTTGTTTGTTAATAGTTCAGCCGTGATTACTTGTCTATATATATATATATATATATATATATATATATATATATATATATATATATATATATATATATATATATATGTATATATATGTATGTATATATATATATATATATATATATATATATATATATATATATATATATCCTACACCAGGCTCCCTGACAAAAAAAAAATTGTCATATTTCCCTACAGCCAACCAAAAATACTTCATCCACCGGTAGAAGTTCATGGACAAAATACTTCCCAATCCCAAGAATCAAGACCTCAGAGCTACATACCAGAACTGTCTACGTCACAAGAGAAACCAGTAATACCAGAAAATGTTTATAGAACATATATATATATATATATATATATATATATATATACATATATATATTTTAACTTAAACAAAGGATAGGGGATATAACGTAGGCTTTACACCACGCTGTAAACGCGCCTTAAGCGTCAATGTTAAAAGACAAGTTTTGTTATAAGTCAGATGTCAAGTAATGATGTCAGGTCATTAACAAACAGTGTTATGAGATAATTGTTATGTAGAAATAAATAAAAAGCATCAATATAATCTTTTATTTATTACCAAACACTACATTACAGTGAGTACCGTTTCGCTGTTTCCCAGGATAAATTCCCATATTAGGAACATATAAAGTCCTGGAATCGACAAAAGCATATATTTTGATCCCATATTTTGCGCATTTGTTGGCAATATATTGTCAGAAGAGGCAACGTCCCCTAGAAGCCTTCAGTATTTCGTCAATGGTGATATACTTCCTACCGTGTAATAGGAACATCAGCGTTGTACAAATTGGTCAAACATTGATCTTATTCATGCCAGATTGTCTGTCTTCGATCTTTCAAAACTTGTATCCATATTATCCAATCTTTTCGCTTGCACGAGCAACTGAAAACTTTTTTCGGACATTACAGCGGCAAAGAGAAATCCGGTGTTGCTGCATCTTTGTACAATAGCTCATCTGTGATTACGCATTGAGTCAAGAAGTTTCGATATGGTGAATTTTGCACGTATTTTAGTGAGAGGAATGTCTGGCTTATAGTTAAGCTACGCTGTGCTATATTTTCCTATCCACTGAGGTGAAATTAGCCTTTGAATATTTCTAGGGGATAAAGACATTTTTTCATCATCGTCAGATTGCTCAATGTCAGCTCCATGAACACTGCGCTCAGAGGTGGTATTTTCAGTGTCAGATTGCTCTGTCAGTTGCATGAACACTATGATCAGAAGGGGCATCTTCAATGGCTCCGTCATATTCACGAAATTGAAGCTCTTCAAAACCATTTCAACAACTGCTGTTTAATATCAGCATCCATTTTTTTTCTATAGAAAAGCTCAAATAAGCAAAAGAAAACGCTAAACAATATTAATAAAGTTACTTGTTATCTGATGAAATAATCACTCGCAGCTTTAGATTTTTCCTAACTTTAATTTATTTTTGGCGACACGATCCTTCAACTACCCCCCAACAAGCGCAACTGGTTAAACAATTCTACAGAAGGCATTTCCAAAATATGAAATCAATTAGACAAGAGCTAAAAAAAGTCTGTAGTGCAACTGAAAATGTTAGATTTTATCTTATTTACGATAAAAAGATGATGACAGCCAAGGCAATTTACAGCTAACGGGTTGGCAAAACTTCAAGACGTTGTCAAATCAACTGGTAAAATTCCCCAGTTTGTTTTGGCGTTTATTGACATTCGATCATAGTCAAATTTTTTTGGTGCTTTTAAATTCATTGCTTCTTTAAGATTAAAAAAACAGTTATTTTCATAACTAATTATTTAGGCAAATCTGCAGTGTGTGGTTAATAAAATGCCGAAGCAGCTGAACAGAAAATGTCAAGAGATGGTAACATCTTTGTTGAGCTATTTTGAACGAGAATGCCGAAATGGGGGCCCGCTTCTCCCGCTTACTGCTGTAAGAGACGTAAGTAATAGTATTCGCTATTGGTATTGATCATTATTAATATTATTGTTACATATTTAAATGTGAATGATTAAATGTTTTCAATGTTATGTTGGGTTAATTAAACTTGATAATGTATTATTCTTTCATAAATTGAAGTAATTATATTGTAGAGAGTTGCAGAAGTTTAACAACTTAGCGTTACCACTGTTAACCGTGTTGCCGCCAAGCCTAAAAGCCCACCTTAAAAGAGACAACGCATAAAACCTGCTGTTGAAATTGATAATTTTGATCAAAATGCTTTCCGAAATGTATTCACAATTAACTGACACAATATTTTTTCAGAGGAACACATAACCTTGAAAACTTTAAGATACATACTCCAGGAGCGTGAACTCTTTAATGGTTGTTTAACATCACTCTGGAAGATAGTGAAAAATATTGGATTCAAATACCAAAAAGATGATCCTCGTCGTGATTTAATAGAGTTGCCACATATTGCATTAAAACGTGTACATTTTCTACATGAATATGTCAAGATAAAACGGGAAGGTTTATATCAATTTGTGTTTTTAGATGAGACCTGTATATTCAAAAACGGTACTGTTGGACGTTCTTGGCAAGATTCTAATCATAGAAGCGTGAAAAAAACAAAAATTGGTAGTCCAAGATAATTGAATAAAAAAATTCAGCAATTAATTCATGATGTACTAACATTCCTGCCATTTTAAGACCTTTTCAAATATTTACTAGTCACACTATTTTATTTAAACCTATATAATTATTAATAGTTATTTTTAGCTATGCAGTCTATCTAGGAAACCTAGTAGTAATTTGTTATTTCCTTATTGTAGGTATATAGTATTGCATGCTGGTTCCTCTTCTGGATTTATTCCTGGAGCAGGGCTGGTTTTTCATCCAAAATACAAGATGGTGATTACCACGGTGAAATGAACCAAGACATTTTTTTGCATTGGTTTGACTACCAGCTTTTAGCAAACTTGGAAGAACCTGCTACAATTGTAATGGATAATGCAAGTTATCACAGTACAGTGATCAATAAAGTACCAACAACAGGTACCAAAAAGGCTGATATACAGAACTGGTTGATACAAAATGATATTTCCTTTTGAAAATACTTTCCTCAAAACCCAATTATTGATTTTAGTACAACGGTAAGTTGATATAAATATTTTTCAATATACTTAGATAACTTATTTTGTTTAAATATATGCATTTTTGTAGGAATAAACCACCAACAGTATATGAAGCTGACATGGTCACAGAGTGCTTCAACTTCCACCTTACCAATGTATGTTCAACCCAATTGAACATATTTGGGGCATAGTTAAAAATTTTTATAGAGATCATGTGGTAACTGATGGTTCTCCAACAGAACAAACAATAGGTGTATGGAAAAAGTCTTTGGAAAAAGTGACTCCTGATATTTGGTCAAAGACAGTATAGCACACTGAAAAAATTATACAATATGGGTGGGATAGAGAAGTAGTATTTGATAGACAGGATGTGCCTCCACTTATTATTAATTTTGACTGTGACGATGAAGATAGTGATGTAGTGGAGTAGTGGAAATCTTGTGTTTTATTTTTTGTATATTCTTATCCAATATGCTTTATTTCCACCTTTTCAAAATCACTTATAACTTTTATCAAATTAATTAGGTACAGTTATTTTATAATACAGAAATTAAAACAACGACCACAGTATCTACATAAATAATACTGATAAAATGGGAGATTTTTTATTTTTATATCTTGTAACAAAATTTTAATTTGTGTATCTATATTTTTCTTTTCTAATAAATATGATAGATATTGTATAAATAAACAATATTTAAATTTGCATGAAGATGATTACGGCTTGTATTGATTCCTTTTAGCGTAAACCCTTGCAGTGCTCTTGAATACGGTTCTATAGAGCATAGAATAAGGTATAAGGACCTACAGTTCGTCATTTAACCCTCTTCTATGTAAAATAATTAAAAGTTAATTCGAATATAGAATGATTGGTTACTGTTTCTTGTATCTTATCCATAGTTTTTCATGAATAAATATTTATATTAAATTAATGAAGCCTATCATACAAGCCTTTTATTTTTAAATAAATATTTTTGATTTACGCCCTACGAAGCTCGGAACAATGAAAAAGAAGAACTGTTAATCTAACATCAGATTGACTTTTCTAGTTTTCGTTAAGTAAAGAAAAAACTACAGCTTGGCAACATCACAATATTTTGTTTTGCAACGTCATCGTTTTTTTATCGTAAATAAAATATAGCCTGTTTCTGCCGGTTTAAATGACTTCATACAAAAACAATTGAATAATAATTTTTAAGTAGGTATATGGTTCCATTTATATATTTTTATGGAACTGATGCAAAAGGAATGCACAAGTTATTCAAAATGTTGCACCGATCTTCTAATAATTAAATTTATTCCGTGTATTTGTGAGATATGTGGTATATACTTGCTCATTAGTAACAATGTATAAAATGTGATCTGATATTCTTCAAACCGTAGTTAGAATACCAATACCATTATAAATGAAAAATAAATCGACAAAGTTCGGAAAAGAAACAGGAAAACGATGGAAAATACTGAAAACCGCAGTGTATTTATATACCAGAACATCTATCCAATTAATCCTTCGACATCGACGTGACCTCAGCCTCAACGAGGGGTCAAACCAGGACATTTGGAACTGTGTTCACTTTAAACACACTTCAAACGATTGAACAACGTACTATTTGTAGAAGGTTTGTATAATATAAGCTTTGCCACGGCGCGGCGGCTAAAATGGTGATCTGGGCATTCTAGAACAAACAACAACAAAACAAATGTGAACTATTGTCGGGACGATTTTTTATCTAAAAGAAAGTTGGTTTATTTTGAAGTTTCTTGATGGCAGCTCTGTGCATTCCTTTGTTTTCCATTTTCGTTAAAGAATATTTAAGAACGGTACATAAAGGAACAAACTTCATAAAATATTTATAAAGACTCTGCCTCCACCCTATATGGAACGTCTGAAAATTCTACGAGCTATAGAAGCACCACTCATCTTCAAATTCTTTGTATACTCGACAAGGAAAAATATTAATTACTGGACTAAATACGTGGTATCCGATAGTATAAAATCATCATATGACAAATTTATTTTGTAAGAGATGCTAAAAATTAATCAAATTTGTAAACATAGAAATAATTTTGTAATGTTTTCAAATTTCGAATAAGGAGTTTGGAAAATAAAACCCCCTTCGCATGATGTCGAATTTCAATCATAATTCGAGATGTCAAACATTTCGAAATACCAATCACTGTCGATATTGTTTAGTGTAGAAATGCAAACCTTTTTGAGACGTGGGTCAAATTTTGTTCACAATTTTTTAGTACTAGCTTTTGGCTCACTAATGCCCATTTGCACCAGAGTTAAGTTTAAAAATAACGAACTGTTGGTTCTAAGAATCCTTAGTTTCGCGTTCGTAGTGATATAAGAATTGATACGTTATCAATTATTGCTCTTGCATAAGTATGGAGAATAACATAAATGCGTACGGCGCCCATTGGCCCCTTACAAGGTGAACGATACACGTGCTATGAAAGTCTTTTTCATTATACACCTTATTTGGTATTTTGTTAACAATTTTGCTTTATTTCAAATAGTACAAATGCATTTGTCATCACTTGCCTAACTTTAGAACTGTTATGATCAAACTGTAGGATATTTAAATTACTTCTTTTGTGTCAATGCAGTGTTTGAAAACCTACAAATAGAATATAGAAATTGTCCTCGCAAACTGAGAGAATCTAAATAAACGCGCGTAAACAAACAAATGGTTGTCTAGCAAATTTTTTCTCTGTTGAAAATTTTGCGTGGGTCAGTGCCTGACCCAATTTTGCGTGGGTCAGTGAGTCACAGGTTCGCTATCACTGGTTTAGTGCATTGTAAGTCAATAATTGTTTTTGAAATGAGAGACATTCAAGATCACTCACAAAACGTGGATTGCGAAAAATGGGGTAAGTACGCCGAATAGGTGAATGGAACAGAAGAAAGGATATTGAAAGCTGATGACATGCTAAAAAATATGGAGGAATCCCATATTTCCCTATTCTTCAACAATCTCTAGTGTACATTCAATACCATTGTCAGTGACTCATGTTTTAATTCGTGAAAACTAAGAGGAAGTTACGGGCCTAGAAAATTCAAGATCAACAACAATGAAGAATGCTACATCAGCGTTTATTTATATATATATATATATAAAGATAGTTAAGTGTAAATTGTTCTAGATTTTTAGTTCGACATTAATTGTACGGCTTAATCTCAAATTGTAACAAATTTTTGTTAATAAATATTTTTAAAAAAGTATTATCATTAGTAAAATACATAATTGGCGCAGTTAGGTAGTAGGATCCGTGCGGTTGTGAGAAAACCTCGACGAATCAATCGGTTGAAGAAAGTTCGCAATTTGGTGTTTCAACATCCAGTGCGGTTCCAAAGACCTACGACTGAAGAAGAACCTGAGTGCCACAGTAACAGTGAGTACCAAGTTCAATCATTATTTTACCCTTCCTTACCTGTTTTAAAGAGTATAGGAAAGCAATTTTGAATATTTTTCAATCGATTTTCATAAAGGAATTTTTGAATATATTTTTCATAAAGATGATGAGTTGATACGTTTAATATTACAGGAAAATAAATAAAATATTTTGATTTTGATTTTGTGAACGATATTGAATACTTACTAAATATATTTGATAAGTGTAATATTGAGGATAAAATAGATACTAAATATAGTTTTGAGAATTTAGATTTATCTAGTACAGTAAATAATATAACAATGGCTACAGCATCTTCAAAATCCGCCATTAATTGGGAGTTATTTAAATTAGGACTTGAGAATATCAAACCCTATGATGGTGATTGTAATAATTTGTATAAATTTATCACACGATGTGAGAGATTGATCGAAACATATTCGTATTATAATGATGTGGAGGTAAATAATCATATATTAGAGTGTATTCAGGAAAAATTAGTCGGTAAAGCAGAAGCCATGGTTGGCAATAGATTAGAATTAAATAGATGGCCTAAAATTAAGGAAGCACTAAAACAATGTTTTTCTGATAGTAGAGACTTAGATTACATATTGCAAGAATTGACCAGAACGAGACCGCATAAAAATGAAAATCTTATATATTTTGGAGCCAGACTTCAATTATTGAAAAGTAAAGTGATTCAAAGAATAAGTAATGATTTTAATTTAAATGAAAATGATAAACGATGCCATATAAACCATTGTGATGAAACGGCGCTACACACCTTTATAGCAGGATGTACCGGCGTCCTTAAAAAAAAATGTACTTGAAAAAACCAAACTCATTAGAAGACGCAATGGCTTATGTAGACGAATATGAAAATTTTGAAAGGCTGTATGGTCAATTTAATGAACCAAAACAATCTTTCAAAAATAATAATTTCAAAACATCGAATAATGATGTAAATAATAATTTTAATCATAGAAATAATAATTTTAGTTTTGCTAGAAATAATAATTATAGTCAAATCAATATAATAATAATTATGATAATAATTTTCAAAGACAAAGTTTTCCAAGTCAGCCGATAAAAATTCAACCACGGCCTCAGCAACCAAGAAATTAGCCCACTAATAGTCAAGTGTTTGGACCGAGGCGTAATGTATTTCGACCTCACCAGATACCTGCAAATAAACTAACTAAACCGGAACCGATGTCTACAACATCGCGAAACTTTCCGGATAATCCAAAAAATCATAGTAATTTTATCACACAAAATCATAATAATAATAGATTCCAAAATAATAGGCAATATTTCAATAATAACGGCCGAAGACCGAATTTTACAGCAGAAGAACTATATAATAGTAATTATGAAAATGATTTATATAATGGTAATTTTGAAAATAAAATGAAAGAGAAAGAAATAAGAAAAGATTTTGAAAAAGGGCAACGTTCTGAGGAAAATGATTAGGAACAGAATCAAAATTTTCGGTTAGCTACTCAAATAAGAAGTCGGAGGTAGTAGAAATTTATATAGTTTCAAATAATCCACTACCATATATCGAAATAAAAAAACCTAAATTAAAAATATTAGTTGATACTGGCAGCACAAAATCTCTACTCAGACCTTCAATTGCTGAAAAATATTATTCGAATTGTATTTATAATTCAAATGTGGAAATTAAAAATTCATTTATAAGCAAAAAGATAAATTTTCAAGCAAATATTCCGGCTTTCTCAGAATACAATTATAATGGTAATATTAATTTTATATTGTATGATTTTCATGACTTCTATGATGGAATCATAGGTTTAGAAGATTTAATGAGAATGAAATTAAATATAAATTTTTGCAATAAACAATTAATTGGTAATAATGTTTTTATTCCTTTAATATTCAGATTACCTGCGGACAATAAAGTAGAATTTTCGGTAGGACCAACTAAAAAATTATTACAATCTATACCTGAGAAGGAAGCAAATAGAAAAATTTTAGTTAATAAAACACATTTAGACAAATCTAATCTTGCGATTAATTCTTTACCAAGTATAAAACCAAATTTCGATTTTAATGTAAATGAAATGTATTCAATACCAGATTTATCATATCTATTTAATATTGAAAATGTTATTGAAAATAACGAAATTGAAAATAATGAAAATAATATTAATAAAACGTATGTATCTGATGTTCAAATGAAATCGCGAAATAAAAGTAGTCTATTGAATGACAAGAATTTAAAAATAATAGGAAATATAAGAAAAGTGGATGAGAAAATAGTCAAAACAAATAAAAATATACAGGTTCTTGAAGAAAAAGTAAGTCAAGTGAATGAAAATGATATGAAAAATGAAAACTTTAACAAGGAGATGACCATACTATAAATAATGAAATGGACGAAAGGAGCAAGAATATAAATGAAACTATAAATAAGAAAATTGTTGATAGAAATAAGAAAATAGAAGAAAGTAACACGAAAATGAGTGAAAATATAAATAGGAATAGAAATAAGGAAATTGTTTATAGAAATAAGAAGATAGAAGAATGTAACAAGAGCGCAAACAAGAGAAATGAAGAAAGCAGTATAGAAATAAACAAGATAATTCCAAATCGTAAGGGTGAAATAATAGGACAATCCAATGTTCAAGGAGTACAAGATTTCATCAGAAAAAATTGGGAACATTTTGCAATAAGATGGTTCTCGATACAAGAAGTAATTAAATGGTTTGAAATATATGGAAACCGTATGTACATATGTAATTAGCATATATCATAAAAATTAGTATTATAGTGACAATAATGAAAATTTAAATAATTATTATTTAGTTATAACAGTAGAAATAGAAATAGATAAAAATAAGATACCTAAACATAGAAATAGATGTAATAATAGTTTTCAAAGGAAAATAGTGATATTGATTATAAAAATAGAATGATATAATATCCGATATCCAAATAAAGCAACTAAATAATTTTTTTATATCAGATGATGTCGATTTAGAAACAGTTCATACGTCATTAGAAAATCCAATTTTAGAAATACTCATAACAAACATAAGTTTTAAATTGTTATAAAAATCAAATTTATCTTACATTAGGAGATACGATGAATGCTCAAATAACACGGGAGAAAATATTTGAAAATTTCAGACTATATGTAACATTACCTAAATTTAATATGGAACAAAATATAATCAAATTTATTAAAGATTACATTGATCCAAAAAGATATAACGCTTTATATTTTCAAAATGAATATTTGATGAAAATATTTGTAGTAACCGCTCAAAATACATTTAAAAACTCAATGTTTAAATTTGTTCATTGCACAAGAGTAGTAGAAGACGTGAAAACTAGAAGAACAAAAATCTAAAATGGAATATTATCATGTATATAAAAAAGGACATAGAGGCATTGATGAACTTAAAAATTCACTTGGCTCTAAATATTATTGGCCAAAACTGTCGGCAGACATAGAAAATTACATAAATAATTGTGAGGTATTTCAGAAAAATAAATATGATAGGAATCCTCCTGTAATTAAATTCAATTCAACCCCTACAGCAGAGAAACCTTTTGACCACATACATATTGATGTTTTCAAAATATCTAATCAGGCATTTTTAACAATAATTGATACATTTTCTTGTTATGGACAAGCATATCCAATTCAATGTATAACAGGCGTTTCTATTGTTGAAAAGTTATATAACGCATCATGGTCTTTCATATAAAATTACAGCAGATTGTGGATCAGAATTTAAAAATAATGACTTTCAAGACTTTTGTAAATTGCATAAGTTTGAACTTCACTATACCACAGCGAAAAACAGTAATTCTAATTCACCTGTAGAGCGTTTTCATTCTAGTCTAATTGAACATTTTCGATATCTTCGCGAGACTAATAGAGATTTAACCCCTGATCAACTCATGAAACATTCAATTCATTCTTATAATAATTCTATCCATTCTGTCACTCAATTCACACCATTTGAAATAATTAAAGGACATATTAATAATCCAGATCCATTATATTTGAACGATCATTTAATATTATCCCATTATGTACAAAATCATGAAGAGGCTTCTAAACTTTTGTATGAAAAAATTCAAAATAAAAATGCTTAAGTTAAAGAAAAAATGATTAGTAAGAGAAATGAAAATAGAACTGAACCACCAATATATTCAAATCAAGATACTGCTTATAGACAAACAAAAGTTAGAGAGAAAAAATTGCCGAAATTTAAAAAAGCAAAGATCATCAAAGATTCAGGTATAATATTAGAAACCAATAGAGGAAAATATCATAAAAATATAGTCAGAAAACCTAAAAATAATTCTAGAATATTGTTACAGAAAGATGAAGGTGACAACGATAGTTATGGTAAACCTAATTCTTCAACTTCACACTAGGTGTAAGGCAAGTAACCAAATTAAATAATTTACTTTTACCTATTAACCTAGGATCATGTAGGCTTATTTATACAAAACATACATTTTTATATTATATAGATTTAAGAGAAATTAATAGACAAATAGATACTATAGGACAATATTTTTATAATTTAAGAATAGTTTAATAGAAAGTAATGCTGCTAATCCTATATCATATCATAATTTAGCTGAACAAATGATGGTAAGAACTAAAATATTAATAAATGTGTTAGATAAAAAATCTGAAAATATTTACTCACGTATTACATCGAAAAGAGGATTGATAAACGCCGTAGGCAAAGTTAATAAATGGCTTTTTGGTAATCTTGACTCTGATGATGAGGAAAGATATGATAAAGCAATAAATATCTTGCAACAAAATCAAAAGTAGATAATTCATGAAGTTAATTTGCAGATATCTTTAAATAAAAAATTAATTAATCATTATAATAAATCTTTGACAACTTTGTGGTTAAATCAGAAAAAACTTCAAGATAACTTAGAAAAATTTCATATTTCGATAGAAAATAAAATAATAAGTTTAAATAACTTCATTACCTTCTATGGCACAATTTCTCAGATTAATCTGGATTGTCAAAGCTTAATTACATTAATTGATAATATTGAAAATGCAATTACCTTTTCAAAATTAAATTCGATTCATAGCTCAGAAGATAGAAGAAAGTAACAAGAGTAACAATAATCGTTCATCTAACTTCTGATTTCAAAGCATCACTACTCACCTTATACAATAAAATATGGCTGTCAAATATCTACCCACCCCAGTGGAAAGAGGCTATAATCGTCCCCATTTTGAAAGTAGGAAAGGATCCTTTAGTTCCCTCTAATTATAGGCCCATTAGTCTCACATGCAGCATGGGAAAGATTCTGGGAAAAATGGTGAGCAATAGACTAGTCTGGTTGCTAGAATCACAGGGACTTTTAGATGAACACCAGGCAGGATTACGAAAGCATCGCTCAACTACAGACCAACTCGTATATCTCGAACATACCATACAAGAATCTTACAAGAAACGCGAACACGCTGTCGCTGTGTTTTTTGACCTTGAAAAGGCTTACGACATGACGTGGAGGTACGGAATTATGAGAAAACTTTATGACTGGGGATTCCGGGGTAACTTACCTCTGTTCATATCTTCCTTCCTATCTGAAAGAACTTTCAGAGTGAGGGTGGGCGACACGCTGTCCTCGCTCAGACTTCTGGAAAATGGAATTCCGCAAGGTTCTACGTTGAGTGTAACACTCTTCGTAATCGCAGTCAACCACATGGCTACCTTGGTCGACCCGACAAGCGGAATTTGTTTATATGTGGATGATTTGACGATAGTTGCTTCTGCACCTACCGTTGGATCTGCTACCCGTAAGCTGCAACGATCGATAGACCAGATTGTTCGAAATGCTGGGGGAGTGGGATAAAAGTTCTCCAGAGAAAAAACGAGTTGCGTCCATTTCTGCAGACTTCGTAGGCCTCACTATGATCCTATGTTATACATTAATAACACATTAATTGAATGCAAAGAATCTATTAAATTCCTCGGACTCATTTTTGATTCAAAACTAACTTGGCGCAAACATGTAGAGAATTTGGTAGTGCGGTGTAAACAGACGATGAATATAATAAAATGTCTTGCCAACACCAGCTGAGGAGCTGAGACAGATACCTTATTAGATGTTTACCGATCTCTTGTACTCGCTAAGATAGACTATGGGTCCATAGTCTATTCATCGGCACGAGAATCAACGCTGAGTTCACTAGATCCCATACATCATACTGGTATGAGGTACTCAATAGGTGCATTTCGTACAACACCCATTGTGAGTATTTGTAGTGAGACAGGGCTTCCACCTTTACGATTACACCGCCAGAAACTACTAGCAAGTTACATCTCCAGAATACGAGCACAACCCAACCATCGAAATTTTCCGATTCTGTTAGAAGAACACGACGGATATGCTGATAGATCTACTATTACAAGGCCAGCGGGAATTAGAGCACGTGAAACTCTACCACCACTGGAATGGCATGACTTGTCCATTCTTTCCGTGAATGATTTCGAAGTTCCTCCCTGGCAGCTGCCAAAAGTATCTATCCGTTTAGATCTGACTGCCTTCCCTAAACATTGCACCGCCCCATTAGTCTATCGTCAGCACTTTTTGGACATTTTACACGAATTTCCACATTCAACAATTTTATATACAGACGGATCTAGAACATCGACCGGCACCGGCAGTGCTCTATCCATCGGAGATCAAACATACTCTTGGTCCCTGTCCCCTTATGCATCCATATTTACAGCTGAACTTTATGCTATTTGGCAGGCACTCCAGTTTTGTGGTATAGCAACAATAAATCGAGAAAACATAATCGTCAGTGACTCTCTCAGCGTCCTTGAATCGATTTCGAACCCTTTTTCAGATGATCCACTAATTAAAATGATATTATTTTCTATACATCACCTCCATAATATCGGCAAAAATGTTAAATTAATTTGGGTACCAAGCCATGTCGGAATAAGAGGCAACGAAAACGCAGATACAGCAGCTCGTGACGCTGCTGAGAAAAGGACCGTCAAAGTTAACGTTTGAGGGCAGATGACATAAAAGGGGAATATAAATTACTATTGAAAGGAATATGGCAACAGGAATGGGATCAAGTGAACAACAAACTAAAGTCAATTAAACCATTTGGTGGGCGTTGGAGACCTCCAGGAGCATTACCCAGGACTGACAGAGTGAAGATCCACAGATTGAGATTTGGACATACAGCATTAACGCATGCGTTCCTTCTAGAAGGGCAAGATCCTCCGATTTGTTCCCATTGCGGCGAGTTAATCACAGTATCACATATCATATGTGTGTGTCCAGGGTACGATAATATGCGGCAGATTTTTAATATATCTGAACAGCTCACAGACAATTTCGCGACCACTTACAAAATTCAAAATTTAATTAAATATATGAAAGCAATAAACCTATTCAGTAAAATCTAATTTGTTCATAAAACGGAAATGGTGCTAATGATCACAGAAATCGAGGGAAAAAAAAAACTTTAAATAACTTCATTACCTTCTATGGCACAATTTCTCAGATTAATCTGGATTGTCAAAGCTTAATTACATTAATTGATAATATTGAAAATGCAATTACCTTTTCAAAATTAAATTCGATTCATAGCTCAGAAGATAGAAGAAAGTAACAAGAGCGTAAACAAGAGAAACGAAGAAAGGAGTATAGAAGTAAACAAGAAAATTCAAAACCGTGAAGATAAAATAAGAAGACGAACAGATATTCAAGGATGGCAGGAGTTTATAAAAAAGCATTGGGAACACTTTGCATTAAGGTGATACTCAATACCAGAAGTTATCAAATGATTTGAAATGTATGGAAAACGTATGTATATAAAATGTAATTAGAATAGATATAAGAATTAATATCATAATAACAATAATAAAAATCTAAATACTTATTAAGTTACAGTATAACTATAAATGAATAACAATACGATAATTAGACATATAAATATATAGATAATAATAATACTAATAATTTTCAAAAAAATAATACGAAATATTCAATTCTTTCGTTTAATGATTATGATAATGATGATAAATTATAAACAATAATATAATTAGATATAGGAATATATATAGTAATTATATGAAACATTCAATTTTTCATTTTAAAATTCTATTCATTTTGTTAAAATGTAAATTAATGATCTTGATTCGATAATTCGAAGGGAAATTTATCATTTATTAGAAGTTAGAACCAAACGTGGAAAATGTTTTGATAACATACGTTATTTGTAATTTTATCTCAAAGAAATTTAAAACAGAATATAACTCATTCTGTTATATTCTGACGTAAATTGAGATCTATTGAAATAATTAAAGAATCAGGATTATTTTGAGTTAAAAGATTACCTTTGATTAAAATGATACTTATTTGATTCAAATAATCTTCTTTAGATTGAAATGAAACCTTTTGATCTTATTGATCATTTGGTACTGTCTCATTTTATACAGAATCATAAAGAATTCTCCAAGTTATTATACAAAATTTAGAGATAAATATAATACCAAAAGACAAGAAAACATAAATTATCAAAGATTCAAAAATAACTTTAAAAACTAATGAAAGAATTTATTATAAAAAAAATGTAATTAAAAATCCAAAACTAATTCAAACAAATTGTTACAGTAAAATGAAATTGATGATAATGGTAACCCTGTTCCTGGTTTTTATATCAAATGTAGAACCGAAGACAAACAAGTTACCAAATTGAATAACTTAATACTACCAATTAATTTAGGATTATGTAAGCTTATTTATAATAAATATACTTTTATATATTATATAAATTTGAAAGAAATAAGTAAGCAAATAGAAACAGTTAAACAATATTTCTACAAGTTAAGAAGTAGTCGAAGAGAAGCTAATGCATTAAACCCTATTTCATACCATAATTTGGCTGAGCAAATGATGGAAAGAACAAAAAGTTTAATCAATACATTGGATAGAAAAACAGAAAATATTTACCCTCATATTAGAGCAAAAAGGGGATTAATAAATTCTGTTGGAAACATTGATAAATGGCTTTTTGGTACTCTTGATTCAGATGATGAAGAGAGATACGATAATGCGATAAATATATTACAGCAAAACTGAAAACAAATGATTCACGAAGTTAATATGCAAATATCCTTAAATAAGAAATTAATCGATCATTATAATAAATCATTAACTACCTTGTGGCATAATCAACAGAAATTACAAAATAATTTGGAAAAATTTCATATATCGATAGAGAGTAAAATAATAATTTTAAATAATTTTATCACCAATTATAGTACGATTTCACAGATTAACTTGGATTGTCAGAGTTTAATCACGTTAATTGACAATATTGAAAATTCCATTACATTTTCCAAATTAAATTGTATTCATAGTTCAGTGATTTCAAATCAAGAAATTGTAGAAATGATGAAGTATTTACATACAATATATGAAGAAGATCAAATTACGAAATCTAATAATATTTTAACATACTAGTAGATGAGCAACACGGGAACGGGAACACTTTCAAGGCCACACGCCGAGTCGAGCGACGTCATAAGGGAAGGGGCGGCCATCTTGGATTTCACGCACCGTATGTGACGTATGCCCCATCTATCATATGTGTCGTATGCCCCATCTGTTCTATGTTCCGTATGTGTCATCTGTCAAATGTATCGTATGCCCCATCTGTTCTATGTGCGTTCTGTTGTATGTGTCATCTGTCATATGTACCGTATGCCCCATCTGTTCTGTGATGTACTCTATTGATTTTTCTATGGTAACATGTATATAGTGTGACGTAAGCAGTGTTTTCGTACAATTTATTAAATTGAAAAAAAATATCTCGCTACCAGCGACAGGATTCGATCCATCGATCTCACATTCTCGTACGTTAATAATCTTTCACCATGCTAGCAAGACCACCAAGTTATAACCATATCATTGCATATTGTGAAAGCGAATTCATCGAAGTATTACAATTATTTATTTTTAATTCAGATTGTACAACAACAACAAAGTTAATATTCATATGTTAAAAAGACGTTATCTGCATTGTTATTGTATTTCGAGTTGAATATCTATGTAAACACAATACGGGGTAGTAGCAAATAAATGATTATCGGTATATTTGTTTTAGTAAACAACATTTTTAAACTTTAATTGACATTACTAGTTGATTGAGTATATACAGGATGTCTTAATAAAAATGCAAATCATTCCATAAACAATTTATTATTATTTAGATACATTATTTACAATGGTAATACAGTATTTAAAAACCAGTGTCGTAGACGTTCTAAATTTCTTTAGGCACATGAGTACAAGCCAGTAGCGTGACAAGGATTTGGATCACGTTCAAAGTTTCCTGTCGCACAAGGCGTACCATCGAACTTGCAAACATCAATAATATGGGGAAATACACTAAAAATGTGGCATTTCTTTAGTAAAAATTCCGCTTTCTGATGTCCGCGTACGTATATAAAGTCTGCAGCATACAATAGCTTAGTTGCCAATATATCATTCAATTTGGAGTACTCAATGTCACCTGAAGAGTATCGAATACCATGCACATTCTTCTCCAAGTATGATACAGTCTTCTTATCCTGATTGCTTAACGTAGAAATTGATTGGCTAGGTACAAATATGTAGTGACTCTGCTTAAAACCAACTTCGATGCAGAGTTCTTTTACAACAAAGACTCCATCTATAACGAAACCCTGAATGTCTACTAGCGCAACTCTCATGATGATGACTGCTCGAATACTGACGTACAACTGCGACATACATCTCAATTTAGAGTCTTAACTATTTCTGTGAGGGGGAAATACTCCATTACGCAATCATGTATTATAACACAATATACTTTGGTGTTTTCGGGGAAACCAATGTTTGCTTCAATATCAAGTTTTACATCGACTGTGGACGATTTCATACTTTCTTCCTGTTTCGAGCAATCAATAACAAACAATGTATGTTTCTTGAAAGAAGAATAATCCAACAGAGGACGCTTCTGTGTTGAATTCATATAGCTAGGATAAAATTCGGTATAGTTGAAATAGGCTTCATTGTAGTCGTTTTTAGTAAAATCCAACTGTATTCTTTCATTAGGCCCATACTCGCCATTTAACGATAGTCGGATACTTTGAATGTCGGCGTTGTCGAATAGGGTGGGATCGGTTTTGTTGTTGTCACGTTTGTTGGTTTGAAAGAAAACAATAACATAACGAGGTCTTTCGACTGAAGTTGTAGTTTTTACAGCCCAAACTTCACGTCTAACATTTCTGGTAATTGTAGGCAGCTCGTGTATCTCCCACTTTCTAAATGGAATAACTATAGGATGATCCTTTTGAATGGCCTTCATGAGTTCCAACTCAATATCATCATTAGGATAAATGTGTTTGATTTTTAATTCAATGTTGGCAATGTTGATGTTAACGGTTGTAGTGGAAACTGTACCAGAAACGTTTTTTTCCGTGATTAGCACACAATCGTTATCGTTTCGAGCTCGAACCAAACGTATTGTTTGTCGTCCACACGTAATCATAGGATAGTCGTTGAAAATGTTGAAAATATGCTTAAGAGGAATTTGAAGGTTAAATGATTTATCGATGGAATTTAGGATGGGGTCTTTAGGATAATTCCAC